>ML776558.1:1288199-1302850 GCA_009831015.1 Picea engelmannii | reverse complement strand
TTCTTTGATGACTTGTGGTATTTGAGATTCGTATATGATGAGTTATGCATGATATTTATGCAGTTTTAGACATGAGTGGTGTTATTTGTTGGTTTGTTTTTTGAATGTGTTTTAGGTAAGCCATCTACAAACATTTTAGGGAAGGATTTTGTGAGGATCTAACTCTTGTTTTATTGATAAAATATTAGCTTCAACCATGAGCAAATTTTATAACATAAATCCTACAAATTTAAGAATATGGTAGCCCAGATATAGATGATATAGATCATGGAGTAATCTTATTCATAATAGGATAACATGGTGATCATATGGTCTAGGTAGACAATAAATAGTAGAGTATGGGTTTCTTTTGATATGTTATTGATCATATGGTCTAGGTAGAAAATAAATAGGAGAGTATGGGTTTCTATTGTTTTGTGTTTTCGATTTTAAGTTGGTGAAACTTAGAGTTCAAAGACCCCATTCTTTGCGACTGATAGGAGAGTGCACATTCTTTGCGACTGATAGGGAATGGATATCATTATGTGATGAGGACAGGACCCCACCCAGCCCTCGATTAATCATACGGATAAAGTTACACCAACCATCACGTAGAATATATTACATTAACACGTGGCAAAGATAAGACACACGTGAAAGGCCGGTGGACAACAAAGTCAACCACTGAGGGATAAGTATATGCTCTTCACATGGGGTGACGGGTCTTCCAGCTACGACAACTCACGGGATTAAAGTTTGGCCGACACTCTCTCGATTCATTCAAACTATTTTTTCCAAAACAAATGAAAAAGATAAGATATCCTCTCAACTTTCCCGCAAGTACCGAGAAATTCAATTCTACATCGAGATCCTTTCGTATCTCTGTGATCCGCTGGGTACACTTTCTGCTATAATTTCTGTCCGTCAACTACATTCAACTCCGTCAGGTACCTGCAACTTTTAGGAGCTTTTTAACTAGTGGGACGGTGGGACCCTTTATATCCATCCATCCATCCAAATTAAATCCATCCATCCAAATTAAGAAACTAATTATTCATTCAGAAGTAAGGGAAAAAGTTGCCCCAAAACAGTCAAAAATAGAATGTTTAGAATACTGTTAATTATTATCGTTTTATCTTTTGCTTGTTTTTTAACTTTTTCAGTTTGATTTTGTCCGAAATCTGGTGATGAATGATTGGATCTGCATATTTTAGTGGCTAAGTTTGTATAATGCTAGTGCCCTGGAGGTTTTTTAGCAAGCTGAATCTATTTATGCATTCAGAAATGCAATTTAAACAACAAAAAATGGAGATTTTGTCCAAATTTACATTGACCATTCTAGCCAAAAAAACCAAAAAGTAGACCAACACCTAATAATTACTTCAAAATTTTTAATATATTCATCTAGAAGTAGTAGATAATTTATTTACTTTAAAAGTTGGTATATTAATCCACAAGTAAGTTATAAGTAGATAATTTAATTACTTTAAAATTTAGTAAAAATTTTGTGGTTAACTTTCATGTATACTTCAGTAGACTTTACCAGTGAAATCGCTCTTCAGAAAGTCCCTTGTTACACAAACAAGGGGGTCTCATACACCAATTTGGTGTGGCTTGGTCGTGACCTTAATTATTAATACCATATATATTTTTATATATATTAAAAGGTGGTAAAACTTATTATAATAAAATATCATAAAAACAAGTACAATAATTAATTATTACTATTTTCCAAGAGCAAACGTTTGTTTTTTTTGAGTTTTTACTAGTATATTGTTGGAACTTCAAATTTAATTTATTGAGTCGGTATAATTGGAGTAACTTGATGGTTTTTCAAAGTGCTGAATCCAATTATGTATTAAAAATGTAATTTAAACAACACAAAATAAAGATTTCACCAATATTTGTTTCTCCGAATTTCAATAAAAAAATAAAAAAATAAAATATTTACAAGACATACTTAATTTAAACTTTAAACTTAATTTAAAGAAAAGCAAACCATTTAAAATAACTCTATAAAACTTTATTAACACTTTTTGTGAATATACGTCATAATAATTCACCGGCCTTTCCTCACAGCGTGGTCACAAGAGAAGGAGCGGAACATGCAATTCTGTCGCAGGTTTCTATGTGAAAGGGGACAGGAATATTGGTGGCAGACGGTCAGAAATGTTTCTGCTCAGTAATGATTTCAGAGAATTGTTGTACAGAAGATAGTGCGGGTGATATTTAGTGAGAGCGGAGTGACTTCACACGAACAGCTGTTTTGCTGGTATAAAGACACCCTCAGGAGGAATAAATTTTGTTATGCACAAGTTGCTGGATGCCAAGTAAGCTTTAAATGGTATGTATGGCATTTTTTTAATTCTGTGGGTTGTGACAGTTCTGTATCGAGGGGGTTGAGGTTGGGTTGTCGTGCTTCATCTGTAGAGAGCAGTTGGAGTTTATTATAGTTGGCCTTCATTCTTGGTGCAGTCCATAATGGTTTTGTTCTCTTCGTTTTCGGATGATGAGAGAAGCGGTTATATATAAAACAACGTATTCCAATTTGCTCGGTTTCTGAATACGGCCATCTAAATAACTTAGGTTTTCTCTTAAATGAATACGGCCATCTAAATAAGTTAGGGTATTTTTTCGAATACGACCATCTAAATAAGTTGGTTTGTTTTTTCAATACGGCCTTCTAAGTTAGGGTTTTTTAATAGGTTAGGGTTAGGTTTTTTTTTTTTCTGAATACGGCCATCTAAATAAGTTAGGGTGTTTTTTCAAATACGACCATCTAAATAAGATAGGTGTTTTTTTGTTTTTTTTTTTCTCTTCTTAATACCGCCATCATTTAAATAAGTTAGGGTTTTTTAATAGGGTTTTGGATGAGTGATTAGTAGATTTCTTGGACTGTCGCCTTCAAGGTTGTTCCATCTTCTTCAAGGAGTGATATGTTATTGGACCTCATATGGACTTGGGTGTATGGGCAAAAACCTTTGTTCCCAACATTTGGGCATTTGAGGAGGGTGGTACAATTGAGGAGGGTGGTAAAATTCATAATTATGAATCTGCTAGAGTTTGATGGTTGGGATTTGGGGATAGTAAATTTGGAGTCATTTGGTTTGTATGACCAACATAATGACATAAGTCTTTTTAACTTTGTTGGAAAGGCCTCTTCCATCATCCTTGACCAACTATATTGATTGTTAGTATGTGTTTGTTTATTAGATATTAGAGAATGTCTCTTTCCTAAATTCATTTTGGAAAGGAACATGAGGACTATTTCAATTTGGATTTTTTTGGATGAGCGGGTTGGGTAAAGGGAAAGGTCTTAGAAAGGGGATATATACGCAATTAATTGGTCAACATGGGAGAACAATGGTCTCAAACATAAAGAGACAATCAGTGCAATCAAGGGTAAATAAGAGGTTAGAAATGTGTTAGGAGGAAAAAGTAGAAGGTTTGTTGTGTTTTAGGGAAGCATATAATGCTTCATGAGGGAGTAGATATGGAAAATAGAGCATTTAATGGGGAGATTTCATGGTAGAGTTGTGTCAAAGAAAATCCTACCGGATTGGATGAATGATAGTTGGAAGCCATTGTTAGGTTACATTCTAGAATATTATATTGTGGTGAAAGGATGGATTGTATTTGTGTTTTGATAAGAAGTAGACTCTGTAAAGGTGCTCCGTAGGTGGTGTTTTTGGGGGCATTCCCATCTACCATTGAAAAATTAGAGTCCTTGTGGGGGCATTCCCCTCTACCATTGAAAAATTAGAGTCTTGGTTTGCCTTTGGAATTCTAGGCATTGGATGTTCTTAGAGCAATCAATAATAGCGTGGGTACCTTCTTGGAAGCTAATAATAGCTATCATAGCTCTAACAATGCTTGACCACCTATATCCTTCCTGAACTAGAATTAAAGGATAGTTTCGCATATGATATCAATATTGAGGTTTGGAATAGGAAATTTTGTGAAGTGGTTGATTATGTTGGTGTGCCCTTTCGATGCTTTCATTGTCATTCCTATGCACACTTGGCTAGTGATTGCACCTTAAAATTCTCTAAGAAGGCATGGAGGTAGAAAGTACCAACAAATCAAGGTTCTATGAAGGATCCAACTATAAGTTTGCTAAAAGATGGAGAAATTCCTATGGAAGTGTAAATTGGTGGGGAAGTTTCAAGTGAGGGAGGACCCTCAAAGGTGTTTAATGGTGAGACACTTGTCATTATAAAGGTGGTTTTGAGCCCATAAAAGAGGGCTAGTTACTCTTCACATCTAGACCCATCAAAGGAAAAAATGTTGATTGAGCATGGGGAAAAGTTGGAGTCACCTTTAGGGGAATTGGCCCTTTTGAATCCAATACTTGAATTCATCCTTAAACCCCATGATTTCTGCAAAGGATCTTCAACCCCTTAATAATTCTCTCTAGCCATATTTGGAAATTTATAGGGGTATGTCTCCTTTATTTAAAAAACAAGTATTTAAGGGTAAACGAAGGAGTTGTTCTTCTTATCACGTGTTGGGAAATTTAGAAGAGTTAGTAGAGGATGGGAGCGGCTTAGAAAACCCTGAGTTTGATTTTGTTAAAAAGAGTGATGTGATGTTCTTGGAGTCATTTTTAAATAAAGAAAATTCAAAGGCCCTTAACCAACCTCGATACCTCCCAAGGGAAAAGCATCATGTTTCTAAGGTGGAAGAAGTAGAAATTTTAGGATTTTTATATATGGATGGGATAAAAGAGTAGTAGGGACTCATAGAGGGACAAAATATCACATCACTATAGCACAAAATAACACTAGAAAAGAAAAATTTCAAGGGAAATAAAAGACATTGGAAGGGGCCTATAGAGAAAGCCATGACCTTGAGAAGGGTTGCACATGATTGTTCTATCATTTAGAATTAGGGTTTTGGGAAACCCTTATAAAAAAATAGCCCTAAAAAGGTTGTTAGATCTCAAAAAAAAAATGTTATCCTATCACAAAAAACAATGCGGGAAGGGGCTAAGATCTTAGTGAAAATTTCCAAGTTTATGAAGGATTGAGATTCCTTAAGCATGGATTCTATAGGTAGGTCAAGATGTTTGGTAATCTTGGGTGGAGGAAGAATTCTTTAAGACTAATAATATTTTTCATCTTTGCCATAGGTATTGATGTAGAACTCCACTCCTTGGAGTTGGGGGAAGTCTTTATTGTGATCAACATTTATGGCCCATATGACAATAAAGTAGAGTTTTGGGAGGGTTTGTTAGTAGATTATTTATTTAGAAGAGGAAATGTTATTTTTAGTAGGGATTTAAACTTTACTATCAACAAAGATGATATCTTTGGATATATTGCTAGAGTGGACCCACTAGCATATTTCTTTCTAAATGAGATGGAGAAGTTAAGTATGGTGGATGAACTTATCAAACTTGTTCCTACTTGATGGAATACAAGATTGGGTGATGTGAGGGTGGAAAATATATTTGGCAAGTTCATGGTTTCTCAATCCTTAATGAATGGCTAGACTAGATTCAGATGCTAGGTTGAAGTAGGTTGAGAGTCAAACCATTTTCCATTTTTCCTTCATTTTGCATTGGAGGAGAGAAATCCCTTGAGCCCCTTTAAGTTTAACTTTGAGTGGTTGGAAGAAGAATAATCTATTAATTCCATTCATTTTGAATGGAAACATTATGGTGCTTCTTTAAACAAGTTTTCTAGTCATTTTGTTGCTAATCTTACAGTAGTGAAAAATAAAATTGCCTCTTGGCCACATGATAAAAGGAATAAAAAAGAGTAGAGATTAATCTCAATTGAAGCTCAATTATTGGATCTCTATAAAAATGATATTGAAGGATATCTAGATGAGGCCTCTACAGAATAAATTAAGGCTTTGGACTAAAGCAAAAGGGAACTTTTAGAAATGAAAGAAGCCATCTGAAGGCTAAAGAGTAGAGCCCTGTGGTTGCTAAGACCAATGAAAATACAAAAAAATCCATAATTTTGCTATTCACATGAAGACTATCAATACCATCTAGGAAATGAGAAGAAAATATGGGTCTACATCAAGGCCTTTCAATGATCTAGCTAATTTAGGTGTGGCTTACTTTGATGGGATTTTTAAAGAGGATGAAAGAGCAAATATTTCAAAAGTTGTCAAATTGACTTATTTTTTCTCAAGTTTCATTGATGAGAAAACAAATGCAAGGTTATTGGAATCAATTCCTAAGGAAGAGTTGCAAAGTATTCTCATAGCTTTCAAAAGGATAAAATTCCAAGACCCGGTGGTTGGATAGTGGAGTTCATTTGGTGTTTTATGAGCTTATTGAGGAAGATTTGTTATGGGTTATTGAAGAGTGAAGAAGTACATGGAGAGCGTAGGGTTCTTTCAGTTCTACCATTCTATCCATAATTTCAAAGAGAGACAATCTTGACTTGTTTCAGGATTTCATACCTATCTCCTTGTGCAACTATATTCACAAGATTATAGCCAAAATCATTGCACTAGGGTAAAGGCCATTTTTTTAAGCCATCTCTCATGAGTAATTTGGATTCCTCCATGGAAGCTACGCTCATAATGCAATAAGAGTGGCCCAAGAAGGAATGCATTATATCAAGACAAGGAAGATGTGAACTATGGTTTTGAAATTGGACCTTTCAAAGGCATATGATTGGGAAAATTGGTTAATATTTGCACTGATGTTGATCCATTTCGTTTTTGTGTTCCTATAGTGAATTGGAAGATGAGGTGTCTGACCTCGGTCTCTTTTGCAATATTAATCAATGGGTCTAGCTCAAATTTTTCTAAACTTTCAAAAGGGCTTAAGCAAGGATGTCCCTTAGCTCCATTGTTGTTTCTAATTATCATTGACAGTCTCAATGGGCCTTATCAGTAGTTAGAATATATGGTTCTTTGAAAGGTAAATTCATAGGAAACTCTCTTCATCTATCTCATTTGTTTTTTTCGATGATGTATTACTCTTCTATGATGGTTCTTGGAGGGAAGCCTATAAGTTGAAAGAATCTTTTGACATATATTGTATTGCTACTAGGAAGGAAGTGAATATGAAAAAATCATCTGTCTCTTTTCATGGAGTGGAAGAAGATCCAATTTACTTCTACAACTTTATCCACATAAACATGTTGATTGTTTGAGTGGGTTCAAGAACTTGGTTTTTCTTTTTTTCTTCAAACTTGATGATTATGGAACTCATGATTATGAACTACTCATAGCCAAGATTGAAAACATGTTTAATTTATGGTGCAATATATAGCTATGTAGAGGTGTCAAGCTAATTTTAGTGAAATCAATTATGGATGCCATTTCAATATATTGGTATTCCTTGACTTATATTCCCAAAGTATTTTTTCTTTTTTAAATAGGAAGGTAAGTTTAATATTCTTATGGTTTAGGAATTAAGAAAAAGAAGGTATTCCCTTGGTCAAATGGAAAGAAATTTTCGAACCTAAAGATATGGGGGGATGGAGACTTAAAAATATTCATCATTTTGGGAAACCATTAGTTTCTAAGAAATTATGGAGACTCGTCTCTAGGGATGGTTTGTGGAATTATATATTTTTCAAAAATACATTGCCCCGCTTTTTGTTGAGGATCGAATTTGAAGGCCATATAAGAACATCCAGAATGCTTCTATAGTTTGGAAATCAATAGTCTTAGTCCCCTGCCCCCCCCTAATAGGGAACTGACTAGTTTCGAAGGAAGGTTGGTAATAGTGAAAAAATCAAGGTTGGATCAAATCCATGGGTGGGATGTTGAGATTCTTATTTACTCGTGATTAGATCTCTTTATTGGTTATTGGGAAGGTGTTTTTAATTTGGCTTAGACAACCTCAATTGAGCAAACAACTATATGGCAACAAGAATGGGAGAGTGTTGAGTAATTGGGATTAGAACGTCTTAAAAAGGAGAAATGGAAGGTGTATATAACAAAGTTAAAGGTGAGTCGTGTTTGTGTCAAAGAGGTAGAGTATTATATCTCGACATTGGAAGATTAGATCTCCTTTAAAGTATCAAATATTTATGTGGTTAGATATTAGGGACACAACTCTCCTTTGAGATTCTTTACAAAAAATAAATAGAAAGAGAAGTGTTCAATATTTAGGTGTTTGGGGATTCTTTGTTGGTTATCAACTAGATGAAAGGAATTCTCAGAATGGGAAATTTGGTGTTGTGCCTGATATATGAAGAGGTGAAAAGTCATTTTTTTGTCTTTAATTCAATTTCCTTTGCTTGTGTCTATATAGAACTCAACTCTAAATTAGACTCTCTAAATCAGACTCATTCACAATGGGAGGAATCCAATGAGTAGTTGGATTGTGCATATGAAAGGAATTTGTAATGTCCCTATCTGCCTAATATCTCTAAGAGATAATTATGCTAGCCTAATTGAGTTCCTATGGGCTAGGGCAGAAAATAATCAAGGGGACATTATTCCACATTCATAAGCGAAGAAAAGAAAAACTCAAGTTAGAAGTATAAAAAAGGGGATAGGAGGAGTCTATTATCATTCTTACGCTTACTTATTGACAAAATAGTTTTGGAGAGCTCTTGAGAAAGAGACTAGGGTTTTTTTTTAAACCTTTCAATTTGATATTGGTTTTGGTGTTGCAATGATACACCAACGATACACCCTAGCTAGCTTGGAGAAGAGATCATCCATATTTCTTCCTTGGGCTTCATTAACATCTTAGATATTTTAGAGGAAATATTTATCTTTGGCAAGGAGGTCGACTAGATCAAGAGGGTCGAGTTTCTTTATTTCCTGGGTATCATTCTCTGCTGTGGGGCTGAGTTGGGATGAATTTATTTATTTTCTAGGCATATCTCTTCCACTTACTAATCAGTATTCATTGCAAATGTTGTTGCATACATCATCAACCACAAAAGCAAATTTACCAACACTTTTGCAAGGGAAACCAATGAAGTTTACCCAGGTTCCTCCCATGCTGTTCCTATTTACTGTTTATGCATGTATATGTTGAATTTCTAGCATTTTGATGAACTATTTTCATTACTAAATAAAATACATCAGTAAGGTTATGATTTAATTGGTAAACTGTGCCATAAATATTGGTGAATGTGAAATGCTTGTTTAGATCCATAAACCAAAAATACAAAACATCTTAAGTGGACAAAATGTTTGAAGAAAGTTGTGAGTCAGATAACTAAGAAAATCACAAGATAAATATGCATGGAATATTACAGTAGTATCAGAGCATGTTCCTCACTCAGCCATGGGGATCTAAATGTTAAAATAATTAGGAAGTAAATGAATAGGGAGGATAGGAAGAAAGTCACCCACAGAAGGAAGAGATACTAGAGTCCATAATCTTTATTGGATAGGGAAGAACCAGTTCAGGAATTAGAAGCTTAGCTTGAGTTAAATAAGGTAGATAAGGGTGAAGACATCATGAGTGACAAAGATGAACATGATTTCAACAGTCTTCATAGTGCATTAAATGATTTGGATAGGGGCCAAAAAGCAATGATGGATTTGATGGGGCATATGGTAGTTAACACTATGGGGAATCAAGACAAGAAAAATCATAACGGTGAAAGGAAATCTACTAATGGGGAAGGAAACCATTCTCACACCACCATGTAGATCCACCCCCATTTGTACACCTCGACACCTAAGCCTACCATGTCTCAATTCCTTGAAAATGATGCATCAGGGCGAATGGAGAAGACTGATCAGGATATACCCTTTGGAGCTTATTTGGAGTAGTACCGGATATTGGGAAATGATTTTTAGTATGCCATGTCCTTTCATGATATTTTCCATTTAAAAAGAAAGAACATGCCTAGGGGGGCCAAAGGGACGATGTCCCAAAACACGGAGTTACATTGAACATTGGGGAAAGTGACCATTCCAAACTTTTGATGGGTCATCAAAATGCACTGCTAGAGCATGGGTGCAGAAGTTAGACACTTATTTGCAGCGCAAAAAAATGGATGAAGTTGATCCTATTAAGCTTTCCACCCTGCATTTGGATGGAGAATCCTATGAGTGGTGGTACCATGGGTTAGTGACACTAGGTCATTCAGGCATCACTTTATACCTCGATTTCACACAGAGGATCATTGAGAAGTTTGACAGGAAAGACCCAGATATCCATTTTCGAGAGTTGGCTCATCTCAAGTAGATAGGTAGCCCAGAGGCATTTATATCTAAGTTCCAGAGATTAGCAGTGATGATGAAAGACATATCTAAAGAACGCTTGGTGATGTTATTTGTTGATGGGTTAATAGATCCATTACATGGGTGGGTGAAGGCCTACAAACCCACCACTTTTCAGGATGCATTCATTCTTATAAGTTTGTTAGAAAAGAAAAGACCGAAAAGGATCATTATATTGAGGTCTATTCAAATAGTGATAGTGATGACGAGGAAGAGAAGTAGGAACCAAAACAGGGACACCAAACACAGCGTGAGGAGACATCACATGTTGGGGTTAAGGGACCTATTATGGAATCCATGTTGGGACTTCCCAGGTACCACACTTTTAGATTCCGAGGAGTCTTGCAGGGGCACAAGGTTACAATATTGATTTATAGTGGGACATCCCACAACTTTATAGATGCAACTTTGGTGGACAAGAAATAGATTCCAACGGACGAGTTTGAGGGATTCATTGTGATCATACCTGGACGCTATAAGATGGAATGCACTATATGGATCCCCAAGTTGAAAAAAACCATGCGGAATTATACGTTGACAGATGATTTCTTTGTGGTGGATGTGCCAGACACTAATGTGGTTCTTGGATTTCAGTGGTTATACTCCATTGGGAAATACACTACTGATCAAAGGACTATGGAAATGGTGTTCATGGGACCAGATGGAAAAAGGTAGTTTTATGGGCTATGCACCAGTATCCTCCCAAGATTGTGTCATCTCACAGTATGGAGGCAATGATGCAGCATGGAGACATAGAGTGGAAAATTGAGTGCTACATTTCTGATAAGGAGCGACTAGATCATCCTCAACAGTATCTAGATGATATTTAGGTATTACTTCAGAAACATTAGAAGGTTTTTTATGACATTCCTCCAGGAGTACCCCCAGATACAAGATTTGAACATATTATAGAATTATAAGAAGGGGTTCAAGCTGTCATAACCAATCCTTACCTCCACCCCAAGATGTACAAAGATGAGATAGAAAAAACCATCAAGGGTTTGTTAAAGATGGGTCACATTCAGCCTAGTTCTAGCCCTTTTGCCTCTTTGGTGGTATTGGTTAAGAAAAAGGATGGTTCCATGAGGATGTGCATTGACTACTGAGCACTTAACAAGAAAACCATAAAGAACATGTACCCAATTCCGAGGATCTATGAACTAATGGATGAGTTGAGGGGAGAAAAATATTTCACAAAGATTCATCTTCGTTCAGGATACCACCGGATTCAAGTTCGAGAGAAGAACATTCAAAAGACTTCTGTCCGATGCCATTATGAACATTATGAGTTCTTGGTTATGTCATTTGGACTACATTCTGGTCTTGCATGAACCATGTGTTTAATAAGCAGTTGAGGAAATTTTTGCTGGTCTTCTTTGATGATATTCTCATTTATAGTAGGACTTGGGAGGATCATCTCGGGCATTTGGATGAGGTATTGGGGATTTTGGAGTAGCAGTGACTCTACGCAAAAGAGTCCAAATGAGATTTTGGCATGAGTGAGATGCTTTACTTGGGGCATGTGATCGGGGAAAATGGTGTCTAGGTCCACCAGGAGAAAATCAAGGCAATTATAGAGTGGCCTACCCACATAAATTTGACAGAACTGAAAAGATTCCTAGGGATTTGCACTTATTACAAGAAATTTGTTAAGGGATTCTCACAGTTGACGACACCTCTTACATATCTCACTAAGAAAGGATATTTCAGTTGGAAAGATGAGGTGCAGATGAAATTTGAGAAAATGAAATAGGTAATGAGTTCATGCCCTATGCTAGCCTTATTGGAATTCACTTAGCCATTTTTTCTTGAGTGTGTTGCTTCAAGGATAGGGATAGTAGCTATGTTGATGCAAAATAATCTTCCTATTGCTTTTTAGAGCCGCAAACTTAGGGAGTATGAGAGACATTATTCAATATATGAAAAGGAGATGTTGGCCATTATGCATGCATTGGAAAAATTCAGACAATACTTGGTGGAGTGAAGACAGATCATAACAACTTAAGGTTCCTCATGGATCAGAAAGAATTGAGTGAGAGGCAACATAAGTGGATTAGTGAAATTCAATGATTTCGATATTGAATACGTGAAGGGAAAGAACAATGTGGTGGGCAATTCCCTTTCGAGGGTACCATCTACTCTCTCCCTCATGGATATTTCAGTTGATTGGAAATATCTCCTATTGGTAGAATACTCCAAGGATAGATTTGCTTGTGAGATCCTAGACGATCGGATCCACCATGATCAGTCTCGAGTTATGGATGACATAATTTATTACAAAGACAGGATCTATTTAGTACCAGAATCTTAGCTGAAGGAAAAAATCATGCAGGCCGCAAACGATTCACATTTGGCGGGACACCCTCGGTACTTGAAAACCTACAGGAAGATCAGGGAAAGATTTATGTGGAAAGGCCTCAAGACGGATGTGTTGAGATTCGTGAAGGAGTGCAAAGTATACCAACAAAACAAAGTGGAGCATACTCAACCGGATGGATTACTTCAGCCACTTCCTATCCTAGAACAAAAATGGGAAAGCATCTCCATGGAATTCATCACAGGGTTTCCCAAGTGCGGGGAAAAGATTGTATTTATGTGGTGGTTGATAGGCTTACAAAGTTTACAAATTTTTTTGCCATACCCAAAATGTTCTGTAGCACAGGTAGCGGAGTTGTTCTTCAGAGAGTTATTCTGATTACACGAGTTAAAAACTATTGTCAGTGATAGAGATAGCAGGTTCATGGGAGGATTTTGGCATGAGATTTTTAGGTTAGTGGGGAAAAAATTGACACCTAACATGAGATACCGTCCTCAAACGGATGGAAAGATCGAGATTGTGAATAAATGGCTTGAAGGATATCTGAGGAATTATGTGTTAGGCCAACATAAATCCTAGATGAAGTGGCTACACTTGGGTGAGCACTGCTACAATACAACCTATCACATTTCGATTGGGATGACACCCTTTCGAGCTTTGTATGGATATGACACACCTACATTTGTGGATTGGGTGTTTGGAGACAACAGAGCACCTAAATCTAAAGATTGGATTCAAAAGAGTCAGGATATTCTACGAACCCTTAAGAAAAATTTGTAGATGGCTCAGAATAAACAGAAGGTTTATGTAGACAGGCATCGAGTGGAATGTATCTTTGAGGTTGAGGACTTGGTGCACCTACATCTACAACCCTATAGGCAATTGTCACTTAAGATGAAGGGGGAAGAAAAATTGAAACCCAAATTCTATGGGCCCTACAAGATTTCAAGGCGCATAGGAGAGGTGGCATATGAGCTAGAGTTTCCATAGGGATGCAAAATACAAAATTTCTTCCATGTTTCATGTCTCAGGAAGGAATTGGGACAACATATAGCTACCTATACTGAGTTACCACCACTGGATGAAGAGGGGCAATTGATTTTGGTTCCTGAGGAGATTTTGGAGATCAAGGAGCAAAAGCTAAGGAACCGAACTGTTAGGGAGTACCTTGTCAAATGGAAGGATTTTCTTATCGAGGATGCTACATGGGAAGGAGAGAAGGTAATTCAACATATGGGATTGAAATTGCTTGAGGGAAAGAAATCTTGTGCGGGGAGTACTGTAATGTCCCCATCTGCCTAATCTCTCTAAGAGAGAATTATGCTAGCCTAATTGAGTTCCAGTGGGATAGAGAGGAAAATAATCAAGGGAACATTATCCCACATTCATAAGAGAAGGAAGAAAAGCTCAAGTTAGAAGTATAAAAAAGGGGATAGGAGGATTCTATTATCATTCTTACGCTTGCTTATTGAGAAAATAGTTTTGGATAGCTCTTGAGAAAGAGACTAGGGTTTTTCTAGAAACCCTTCAATTTTCTACTGGTTTTAGTGTTGCAATGATACACCAACGATACACCCTATCTAGCTTAGAGAATATATCATCCAGATTTCTTCCTTGGGCTTCATTGACAACTTAGATATTTTATAGGTAATATTTATCTTTGGCAAGGAGGTTCTCTATTTCCTGGGTACCATTCTCTGTTGTGGGGATGAGTTGGGATGAACTTATTTATTTTCTTCTCTTCCACTTACTGATCTGTATTCATTGCAAATGTTGTTGTATACAACATTAGCCACGTAAGCAAATTTACTAGCACTTTTGCAGGGGAAACCAATGAAGTTTACCAAGGTTCCTCCCATGTTGTTCCTATTTACTGTTTATGCCTGTATGTGTTGAAGTTCTATCATTTTGATGAACTATTTTCATTAGTAAATAAAAGACATCAGTAAGGTTATGATTTAATTGTTAAATTGTGCCATACATATTGGTGAATGTGAACTGTTTGTTCAGAGCCATAAACCAAAAATACAAAACATCTTAAGTGGACAAATTGTTTGAAGAAATATGTGACTCAGATAACTAAGAAAATCATAAGATAAATCTGCAAGGAATATTACAGAATTAAGAGATGGTTATGATGTTCAAGAAGAAATTTGTGAGTCAGATAACTAAGAAAATCACAAGATAA
>ML776558.1:1219118-1274526 GCA_009831015.1 Picea engelmannii | reverse complement strand
AAATGAATCTTCAAACACTACATATAGGACTTGACCCAAACAGAGAGGGGGAAGTTGTTTCATTTGTTAACGAGATTGACACATGAGAAGAACTATGCTCATAACCTCTGTTTCATTTTTTAACGAGGTTTCCACAGAGACGAAAAAACTATCCTCGTAAGTGGTTTCATTTTTTAACGAGCTTGAAATCAGAAAACCATGCTCAAAGACCTTTGTTTCATTTTTTAATGAGGTTTCCTTAGAGACGCAAAAACTATCCTCAAAGTCTCTCTTCTTGATCATGGATTCCGAGAGAACAATGCTCCGGAATGACGCCATGTCAAGGGACAAAACTCGGTCATGGCTTCTAAGAGGTCTTCACTGGAAGGAAGAAACACACTCTGGAAGGACACCATGTTGAGGGTCACGACAGGAGTAAATAGATCAGTCTCTAACAAACCTATCGAAGAGATCACCATGTCAACTACTGGATCTAAGTCATCAGAAGTTGAAACCATGGGCGACAATGCCACATAATTGACCTCTGACAGGGACGATACCATCTTCATACAAGAACCATTTAGGGAGGCAATCCAGTCAGGGTCAATGAATGAAAGTTGATCAACAGTCACAACACGTCCATTGTGAGGGAAATATATCACATGAAAAAGAGTAGACACAATAACTTTCATGGCATAGACATAATCTCGCCCAAGGAGTAAAGCGAAATCCAAGGGGTCTTGGAATACCATGATGTCAATAAAGACAGTTTTCCCTCCCAAAGTTACAGGAAATTGAGGAAGGGTCCCTAAAGGTTGACTAGTTCTTCTGTTAAAAGCTAACAGATTTTGCGTAACTGGCACAAGCTGAGGAAAACCCAAAGCTTGCCAAGCAAAAGGGGACAAAATACTAACGGACGCACCTTCATCTATCAGTGTCTGAGGAACGTCTCGACCACAAACCTGTATTGTAATCTGGAAAGGAATGTGAGAGGGAGGACAAGGTCCAGTTAGCACACCCCAATCAAAATGGATGGCCTCATTACTTGGAGGGGGTTCCATAGGAGAAGGAGGAATACCCCCTGACACGACAGAGTCTGTATCAACGGGAAAAACGTGGACAGTATCGATTTTACTCTCTAGCGGGAGAGTAGGATCAACCGATGACGAGATTAGATTGACCACCTGGGTTGCATTCTCCAAGGGGAGAATGGGGTCGACAGGTGGAAACGGATCAAACACTTGGGTGACACTCTCTAATGGGAGAGTGGGATCGACCGAGGATGGGATCGGATCGACCGCTTTAGTTTCACTCTCTGAGGGGAGAGCGGGATTGACCGAGCATGGTATTGGATCAACCACTTTGTCAACTGGTTCAATTAAGGACCTGACTAGATTGACAACATGATCAATCGGATTGACCAGCGACAGGTCCGAAGTGATCATTTCATCAACTACAGAGGGGTTGAGAGAAAACTTATGATAAGTAGCTAGAAGTTGAGGCTGTGAAACAGTCATGTCTTCTAGTAATTTTGAGGCTTCATCCATACGATGGAAAAGGTGAGTGAGATGAATCCCTTTGCATAACATACACGGGAACTTGACTCTACTTTTATTCTTCTCAATGGTATCTTGACTAGTTGACAGGAGGTCATCAACATGTTTTTCAGAGGCTGATGACACGAGTTGGCGAGGGTGTGTAGACCAAGATTCTATAACCTTAGATAGACCAGGACAATCCTTAAGAAGATGGATACCCTTACAAATCTTGTAAGGGTACTTGGGCTTACGAGTTGTTTGGGTGATCTTTACATCATCAACACTCCCAGCATGATTAAAAGTAACTGGTTATTTTCCAACATGTTTGACAGTGGTTGGAGGTTTTGACCCTTGTTTATCTTTCTTCTTCTTAATATTCCTTTTCTTCTTCTTCTTATTCACCGGGTTACTAGCTTCAGAACTTTTACTCGATGGAGAAGATGAAACGGAAGGCGACCTTGCAAGCGAAGAAGGCGAAGAAGACCTTACAAGTGAAGAAGGTGAAGGATCAACATGAGTTTGATGCTCTTGGGGGGAAGTGCTTGTGACTGAAGCACTAACTACATTCAGGATTACCTGTGTGGAAAAAAACCATACCAGTAATCCAATTGTGAGACTTGGAAGGCTCAAAGTAGTGATGTGAGGAGGACCAATGTTTCCACAAGAAGGAAAAACAAAAGGTTCCTCTAGAGCAGGGGTTCCTTCACTGGTCATTCCGGGAACTGACGCCATTAAATAAATATCCAATCTAGAGTCCTCTAGGGAAAAAAAATAGCACACGCTAAAAATCTAGTAAGCAAGGAAGAAAACAAAACCTTCTCACAATGAATGCACTAGTTGGTGATGAAATCCAATGTAAGAAGGGGCTGAGATAGAGCGGGTGGAAAAGTTACGTTGATGACCTGCTTAACGGACTTACACCCTGGTGCAAGCTTCCACACATAAACGTGGGTATACCCTCTAAGGAGTCCGAGTGAGTTTGGCCAATGTCGATTCCAGGTACCGTGAAGACTAGCCTCTCCACAGTCACCTTGTGTAAAGACCCTAAAGAGATAGGCCACTAAGGTTACCAAACACTACAGTAATGCCTGGGGAAACAGTCGATAGTCCGATCCACACGCAAGGGCAGGGTATCTAACCCAAAATGAACTTGAAAGGCTTCCACTCATCATTGTGGGTATACCTCTCAAGCGACCCCCATAATATGCAGAATCTCTACACCAATACCAACAAAGCAGGGTGGGTAACTTTATCAGTATCAATGCGACCTCGTGATTGATCCTTGTGTTAGAAAGGCTTCCCAGGACAAAATGTAGTAAGTGGATTTAACTCTCCCTATCCCAAGATACTATGTTTGTTTGAAGCTTTGGAAAGTTATCTTTCACACCTATTCCAAAGCCCTATGACTAATCTAATGTAGGTTTGCTACCAGAAAATATAATAAATGTCTAATCAGTTTTTTATAAGTGCTTTATTTTATGGCTGTTACACAATAGGAAAATGGCGTGAACAATATGGTGTTTTGACCGACTCAAAAGTTATGCAAAGACATGAAGATGCAATCTTTTCATTTCAATGAAAGCTATGCTTCGATAAGGAGAAACCATTTATCATTCCTAGATGCACAATGTCCCAAAATATTAAAACTCATCAATATCAATATTCTCAAGAAATGAGAAAAAATGACTGTACACCAATGCACGATTCATGCCCCCCCCCGACCATGAGGGGAATTTGTTTTCATAATTTAAGATAAAAAAATGCCAAGAATCATGCAATCCCGCTACTTCAAATACAAGGATGCCCCTAATCCAATATAAAGCAAGAAATTAAATCTTTTTGTTTCAAAAATTTCACTAAAAGCAATAATGAACTTTCTTAAAACAAAGAAACCCAAAATAAAACTTTTCTTTTAAAGCGAACTATTCAGAAGAAATATGATCTTTCTCTAAACAATTCTAAAGAAAACACGGGCTTTGTAATTGAAAGACACTCAAAGCAAGAGACTAATCCTTCAAAACAAAACAAAGCAAAGCAAAGATTGCTAAAAGCAACTCAAAGAATGTCAAGAAGATTGTAAATAGATCAATATAGGCTCCAAAATTTCAATCTAGATGATCAAAGAAAAGTTGGGCATCAAAAGATAGGAAAGCCTAATTCCAAACAAAAATTTCAAATGGGTTCGCAGCCTAGCTATAGAGTGCAGTGCGAAAATCAGTGGAGTTCATAGGTTGGACACAGGTAGTGTGTGAACATGTCGCACTGGATTACACAGTAGGGTGCGAAACTAAGGGTTTTCGCAGGATGTAGACCAGTACAGTGCGAGACTACTTGAAATCAAAGAGAATTTGGAAAAGGACAAAAGAGTCTAAGTGAACTTTCATATCCAGAGAGTCTGGATGGATCTCCCAAAGACTCAGAAACCAGGAAACAAGGAATCAAATCAAGGGAAACTGGACTAACTAGGAAACAATCTATTCCCCAGTGGATTTACCAATTTTGTTATTGGATAAATTAGTAGGTGCGGACACTAACTAATCTCCCTAGATCCACCTAGATCTAGAACAAAACACACCAGAACATGACGCTTTCCTTAAGTTTTAAATATTGAATTTACTAACTAAAGAGGGATAGGTGACATACCGTTTAAACACTACTTCCTCTTTCCATCACCATCCTAGCTTCGTTCCAACACTCATACAATGGTGAACCTACAAAAGAATGTAACCACCCAAAGTGATAGTAATATCATAAGCTGAATATAAACCTATGTATGTGATCAAGGAATCATACAATAAAACACAACAAGCTTTATAGGAAAGAATCATATTACTGTATCATATTAGATGTGAAAGAGATATTACAACCATGGCCTTGATGTCATAAGGTCCCTTCCAACTGTCCTTCATTCCCCACACACTTCCACTCCAAGAATTATGAGAGCATAGATCTTATAATATTCACAATCTTTCTTGACAAAATGGCTCATCTAGCCAAGCTAACAATCTCCAAAGCTCAATCCAATCCAGGCTAATCCCAAAAGCTCCAAAGCTAACTTCCTCCATAAGAGCTCCTCTCCTTTTATAATTTGAAGAGGATAAGGTGAGGAGGTTAGGATGATCCCACTAAATCATGAAAGCGAGTAAGATCCAAACCAATTGGATGCCACCTCACCATGGAAGTTTCTCCTTCTAGAAGCATCGAGAAGATGCTTGTTTTCCCACATATGAGCATTCTCGCACCCTGCTTATAGAGAAACATGCGAACCTCTCTCAACGCAACTATGGTGCAGCCTACGAGAATCAATCATTCTCGCACACTAGCCATAGTGCAACATGCAAAAATCATCTTTAATAGGGTTTTCATAAAGAAAAATGCAACTTCTTTTCTCAGGAAAAGTTATTCTCCCTTCTTTCTTCAGGAACTCAGGCCACTGACCCCTCTGAAGACTACAGATAGGTTTACATCATTAACGGTCATAGGGATGACGAAAATAATGTGTAATAAGGTCCTCTTTGAGGATGCTCTAGCTTAGACAATTATATTTCTCTATTTTGATAATGTGGGTAATTGGCTAGGATGCTCTAGCTTAGACAATTATATTTCTCTATTTTGATTATCTGGGTAGTTGGCTAGGATTCTCTAGCTTAGACAATTATATTTCTCTATTTAGATTATCTGGGTAGTTGGCTACACATATTGTTAGTATATCTGCTACTCCAAAACTATTCAAATGTTATGTCTATATCTAAAACTTGGTCTGTTTTCACTTCATGGGGAGACACTCTATTATGCTTCTTTTGGCTTGGTTTGTTAATCTGGTTATATTTTTTGACCTAGTTTGTTAGCAGTTATTTATGTACATACTGTTAATACTGGAACATAGAGTCTTACTTAAAAAGAAAATTACAACTTATAAATAAAGAAAGGATGATGTTGTTGTTATTTCCATTTACACCAACATTGATCTCTCAACTTAGCAAAGAAAAAATAATTATTTAGTTTTATTATGTGGCTTATAGTATAGTTAAGTATTTTGAAAATAAGATTATCTATTTCACTTTGGTTTTCACAATAAAGTTCCTTAGTATTTATTTTTATTTTTATTTATTTTTATTTTCATAATATTTATTATCTCTTTAAAGCTAACAACAATAAATAGATCATTTTGATTTTCTAACTAAAAATTAATGCCTTTTTGTATTCGAAATCAATATAAATTTATCTTAATTAAAATCTATTCAACATTAAAAAAAAAATCCAAAGAAATATAGTTAATTAAAAAGATCCCCTATTAAAATGAATTTAATTTATTATTACTTTATATTTAGTTTTGTATAAGATATTATATTATATAGTTTAAGGAGTTTTGTATAAGATATTATATACAGCTTGAGTAGGCCTAATGGTTAAGAACATGTGTTTCCTCTTAAGAGGTCACAAGTTCAAATCCAGAGGGGGTAGGGTATGTATACCTTCGTAGACTTTACCAGTCAAATTGCTGAGCCAATAGATTTTTATTATTATAATTATATTAGGTTGATATATTTTGATATTAACATTGCAAACTCACAAGATACTCTATTCTATTATAAAATGTAACTAGTTTTTCTCACTACCATAAATTACAATTATATTATTAATAATATTGATATTTTGAAGTACATCTTCTATATAAATACACTTTTACAATAAAATAAAATTTATGTTATTTTTGACAATTTAATGTTTAAAGTATTTTATAAAAAATTATATTTTTTTATTAATAAATATTATTATCAAAATTTTTATATAACTAAGTTGTATATAAATTTTTAAACTTTTTCTAAATAATTTGCTAATTCCCAAATAATAAATAAAATTTACAATATAAATATCGAGAAATTCAAACATATATACAATTAAAAAAACCATTCACAATTATAAACAACTCTATAATTATAAGTAAATGCAACAATCTACCCTCAAATATTCATTTTAATTGATATATAATATTTATAATTCTATATTTAAATATTTAAATTTCATAAAATTTAATTTATTATATAATTTATAATTTAAATTTCTTATTTACGTGTTTTTTAAGTTCATAAAGCTTAGTTTATTATATAATTTATAATTTAAATTTCTTATTTCCATGTTTTTTAAGTTCATAAAGCTTAGTTTATTATATAATTTGTAATTTAAGGAGTTTGGATGTACAAAATATTTTATAAATATTATGAATAAAGCTGTATTTTATAAATGCTATAAATATAATTAAGAAGGATTCATTTTAATGAATTTAAGATCTTTTTAAATCTATAGTAAACTTAATTTATTATATAAATTTTATTTTAATGGTGTAAATATTTTATAAATTTACAAGGAGATATTTTATAAGTTTTGGTGTTGTCAATCTACAAGGAGATCTGTAATTTTAAGATTTCCAAGATCAAATTTTTGGTTATTGAATTTTTCAATCTCTATCCTCGAATTACTTGTCATTCTTTCGAACACAAATTTAAAGATATCTAACTTACAACTCTCACTAGACCTAGGTCTAGCTCAGATCCAAGATCTATTCACCTTTTCTCTGATATGACTTGTACAGAACAATACATATTAGCTCTAATACCACATGTTAGGAAATAGACATCCACACTAAACCAACCAAGAAAGAGAAGAAATATTTAAACAAGAAAGTATTTAACAAACAAAGTACATAGATATTTTACCCTCAAAACCCAAACAGGAAAACCAACATTCCTCGAGAGTCTTGCTCCTTCTTGTCTTATTCATTCAGAATAAAGAGTTATATTACTAACATTTCTCTACACCTAAGACAGAATCACCATCATACTCTCTTGCTTGACACAAGAACAACCCTGCAACCATTTCAACTTAGATCTACACAACCAACAACCTCTAAATATTGATAAACTTAACACAATTACAACATGCCTTATTTATAGGCTTTATAGCATGTAAAACCCTAAATCATGGGGCCCAAAAAAATTTGCAAATGCAAGCAAATAATTGGTTGTAATTCATGTGAATCTTAGGATTCTGTTATAGTCAACTTCAGTTGGTTTATAAATCAACTACCAGCCAACCTCCAGTCGGTCTTTAGTTGGTTTCCACTCAACCTCCTCGTGACCTATTGTCAGTTGACCTTTTGACTTGTCATCGATCACTTCACTGTAATGTCCCTTTCCAAATAGGAGCTCCAGAGAGGAGGCTTAATGGTCTAAACCACCTTGTTAGACTATAGTCAGGGCCAAAAAAGGGGTAAACATGGTTACTAGAGGTCACTCTAGTCAAAGGTGTTATGTTCAGAAAGTGACATTGAGCTAAAAATGGTTAAAAGCACTTTTAAGTCATTATGAGCTAAAAATATAACATATGAGCTAAAATTAGAAGTCAACAGTGAATTAGGGTTTTGGAAAGCTATAAGAGAAGAGTTAGTGACCTAATTCATTATTATGCAGATTATGACTTGTCGTTGAGGAGAGAGGCACATCTCAAGAGATATAGTTTAGTGGATTCCAGGAGGAAGACACTAGTGGGTTGATTTCGGTGTTGAAAGACACACCCTAGTCACTGGGAAGATCACATAGGTCTTCTATCATTCTTCAACAGTAGTTACACAGGGTTCAACAACAAGGGTGCATTCATCCAAGGTGGGGGCACAACTCTCGAGGAGGTTCAGGGGATTGACTTGTCCCATCCAGGGAGAATTCCAAGATTTCCCTCCGACCCATTTGAGAGGAAGGCAAGGCACATCTTTTTCATGGTTCCTCGCCATATTTTGACGGAGGAATCATTTGGAGCACATTTTCCAGACTTGGAAGTGAGACACTTTTGGCAGATACATTTAGGGTTCCCGAGTGAGCATCAGTACATATTGTGGGAAACCCTTCCAACGCATTTCCCAGTAGACCAAGGCAGTCAGTTTGAGACACATCTCAACCGATTCTAATGGTGGAATCACTAGGGCACATTTTTCTAGTGAGAGAGGGGTGCATTCCCACAGGGGGATCCATCCAAAGTCCAAACCCATCAGCAAAGGGGTCCAACAGTTACCAATATTGAGAAATAGAGCAAGGCACGCCATTTGGGACAGTTTCTAGGCCATTTCGAGAGGTATAGATGCCAAGGATAACTTTCCAGACTTCCAACAGTTACCGTACAAGCTGTCATAGTTCCAGTGCATCCATTGATCTCACAATGCTCACCTATTCTGGGTATTATCATTTAGTTTTATTATTGTACTCTGGCTAAGATCCTTTTGTCTTTTGATATAGCCGAGTGATTCATTTTATTCAGCAACATTCGACCTTTTGTATTCTCCAGAGATATCATAATATAAACTTTGCAGTTCCTTGTCGCATTTGTTATTTCTATGATCATTTATATGTTGTAAACAATTAATCCTACACACACATTAGCAATGTTTACTAGACCAGCCAAGTCAGGAACATTACAGTGGTATTAGAGCTTTAAAATTGCCAGCCTGTGACTAAAGACGATGAGTGTAGAAGAAGACCCAGAGGGCCGTGAACACGTAGGTGACGAA
This sequence comes from Picea engelmannii, assembly GCA_009831015.1. Lineage (NCBI taxonomy): Eukaryota > Viridiplantae > Streptophyta > Pinopsida > Pinales > Pinaceae > Picea > Picea engelmannii. Next base: position 1,265,451 of record ML776558.1, on the reverse strand, counting down.
TATGTCACTTATAACAGGTGTAGGGAAAGAAGGTCTAGGACTGACTTTCCTCCTTTTCCTCCTAGCTCAGAGGAAGATGAAGAGGCACACAGAGAAGCAGAGAGAAGGGCAAAGCGTGAGGCTGAGCACGAGGTAGAGAGGATGCTAGGAGATAGATATGAGCGACCAGAGGGAAGTGGCAATGCCCCCATGGAACCAGAGACATCTTTCATGCAGGTTATCAACAATATGTTAGCTAGCGAGTGGACCATGTCTCAGTCCTTGGCACATGTGGTTGATAGATTGGTTAGAGTGGGCACCCCAGACACACAAGCCCTGCATGCAGTACAGGGGAACTTAGGAGCAGGTAGTAGACCCCAGTCACCCACTCGCACATACACCTTTGCGAGTAGGATTCCCAAACCCTTGTTTCCCAGTTTCCAGAGGGCACCCACAGTAGCAACATAACCGTAGATAGCACAGAGGCCGCCCACTCATGCAGAGGACATAGCAGAGTATCAAAGGGAGTATGCAACATTGGGTCATGAATTCCATCAGGACATGACCCTAGTCGAGTACTGTGGACTTAGACTCAGGAACCACCCTAGAGAGCCACAACGAAGAGGATCGCAACAACAACAGGGGCATAACATGGATTTCATCCGAAAAGTTGGTAAACTCACCAGACATTGTTTCAACGGATCGTCCAAATGCACCGCCAGAGCTTGGGTATAGAAGATAGACAGATACTACAAGCTCAATCAGATGACTGAGATAGAGGCCATCAGTTTCGTGACCTTACACTTAGAGGGTGAGGCACACGAGTGGTGGTATCATGGATTGGTGACATTGGGTCACATTTACATCACCTCCTATAGGGAGTTCACAGAGAGGTTCATGGACAAGTTTGATAGGAGGGGTCCTAAGATCCACTTTAGGGATCTAGCCCAGTTGAGACAAACTGACACAACATAGGTGTTCATCATGAAGTTTTAGTGGGTAGTCGTGGTAGTGACAGATATATCAGAGCCCAGGAGGATCATGCTATTCACAGAGGGACTCACAGAGCCTTTGAGAGGATGGGTGAAGGCATATAGGACTCCCACCCTGCAGGATGTCATCCTTCGCACTCGATATTTGGAAGAATCAATGCCAAAGACTAAAACCTTTTCCAAACCCTTCGTACCTTAGAGGATTGAGACAGGAAGCCGTTCCAAAGAGAATGGAAGGGAAAGGAGAATTTGGATGATGAGACTAGGCGAGAGCTTATGAGGAAGAAGATTTGCTTCAACTGCAAACACCCTTGGGTCCCAGGTCACAAGTGCGTGGGTAAGGGAGAGATTCACTATATTGAGGTGGCAGCAGACAGTGTGGACAGTGAGGAGGAGGAACAGGATAATGGATCCACTAGCTCAGAGGAGGAGTCAACACAGGTAGATGAGAAGCCTCCCCATAGACCACCGACACCGGCAGGAGCCCATCCTCCAGTAATCCCACAACCACTTGAGCAGGATAACATGAGGAAACCAACAAAGGGAGGAGTCATAGCGACCCTTTCTGGTGTTTCCAGGTATGATACCCTCCGGATCAGAGGGACTATTCAGGGGAAACAGTAAATCGCCCTGATAGATGGTGAGGAAACCCACAACTTCATCAATGCTTCACTAGTATCGAGACATGCACTTCAGACAGAGGAGTTTGAGGGGTTTGATGTTGCAATATCATATGGCCACACAATGGAGTGTCTAGATAGAGTTCCAGACTTGGAGGTAAAGTTAGGCAACTACATAGTGAGAGACACATTTTATGTGGTTGACCTATCTAACACAAATGTGGTGTTGGGAATCCAGTGGATGATTACCTTGGGAAAAATCACCACGAATTACCAAACCTTGGAGATGGGATTTATAGACCATGACGGGAAGAAGGTTGTTCTAAGAGGTATGTCAATAGGAGCACCCAGGATAGTTTCAGCCAAGAGGATGGAGAGGATATTCAGACATGGGGAGGTATCATATGTCGCCGAGTGTTTGATCACTACACGGAAGGATTCAGAGGGTCAACAAGAGTATCATACATAGATCAAGAATTTGTTGTGACGACATCAACAAGTTTTTGAGTCGATTCCACCAGAGAGACCACCTGACAGGGGGTTTGAGCACACCATTAAGTTGGAAGAGGGGGCCAAACTGATGATCACCCCCCCTATCGTCATCCTAGGATGTTCAAGGATGAGATAGAGAAGGCAATCAAGGAATTTCTAGCAATGGGACACATCATGCAGAGTAGCAGCCCATTCGCTTCTTTAGTTGTCTTAGATCTGAAGAAGGATGGCACCATGAGGATGTGCATTGATTACCGAGCCTTGAACAAGAAAACCATCAAGAACTGGTATCCTATCCCATGCATTGACAAGTTGATGGATGAACTACATGGGGCAATTTTCTTCTCAAATATTGAGCTACGCTATGGGTATCACCAGATCAACATCCGAGAGAAGGACATAGAGAAGACGGTATTTCGATGTCACTTTGGAAATTTTGAGTTCCTTCTTATGCCATTTGGGCTAACCAATGCACCCACTACATTCCAATCTTGCATGAAGCACAGATAAAGAGACCAGTTGAGGAAATATAAAGAGACCAATTGAGGAAATTAGTCTCGGTTTTATTCGACGACATCTTGGTCTATAGCAAGACATGGTAGGAGAATATGAGGCACTTGGATGAGGTATTGAGCATCATGAAGGAATAGTCATTATATGCCAAATATTCCAAGTGTGAGTTCGGTATGACAAAGCTGCTTTACTTAGGCCATATCATTAGTGCACAGGGGGTACAGGTGCACCAGGAAAAGATCAGGGCCATTTTGGACTGGCCATCGCCCATGAATGTAACAGAGTTGAGGAGTTTCTTCGGGTTGTGCACCTATTACAGGCGGTTCGTTTGGGGTGTTTCTCAGCTTAGAGCACCACTGACGGATCTTACCAAGCTTGAGGATTTCATCTAGATCAAGGAATCACAAAAATCCTTTGATCACATGAAGGAGGTCATGAGAGCTTGTCTAGTGTTGGCATTACCGGACTTCACCTTTCCATTTGTACTAGAGTGTGATGCATCCGACGAGGGTATCACAGAAGTTTTGATGCAGGGAGGACACCCCATTGTATTCAAGAGCAGGAAGCTCAGTAAGATCGAGAGGTTGTACTCCATTTATGACAAGGAGATGTTGGAAATCATGCATGCATTGACCAAATTTAGACAATATTTGGTGGGCAGCAAATTCATGGTCAAGACAGATCACAATAGCTTGAAGTATTTCCTTGAGCAGAAGGACCTCAGTGAGCACCAATAGAAATGGGTGAAGAAGGTACAGGCATTCGACTTCAACATAGAGTATGTCAAGGGGAAGAAGAACATTGTGGTTGATGCACTATCGAGGAGACTTGCGGCATGTTCTTTGATGTAGATTTCAACATATTGGAAATCCCACTTGTTAGTGGAATATTTGAAGAACAAGTTCACTTGTGAGGTAATGGATGGATAGATACATGATTACATGTATAGGGTCATTGACAATGTCATATTCTACAAGGATAGAGTCTACTTGGTTCCAGATTCGGGGCTCAAGAAGAAGATCCGCACAACAGTTCATGATTCACCACTAGCAGGTCATCAGGGGGTTTTCAAAACCTACAGATAGATCAGGGAGAGGTTCTCATGGAAGGGCCTCAAACGGGACGTTATGAGACACGTTAGTGAGTGTGTGACTTGCCATCAGAACAAGTCAGAGCATGCTCTTCCAGCAGGGCTACTTCAACCAATCCTCATTTTAGAGAAGAAATGGGAGAGTATATTGATGGACTTCATCACAGGCCTACCCAAGGTCCAGGGTAAGGACTGTATCTATGTTTTGGTCGACATATTGACCAATTTTTCTCACTTCTATGCCATACCGACATATTACAACGCAGTTCAGGTAGCTGAGCTATTCTTCAGGGAGGTCTTCAGACTTCATGGGTTGCTGAGGAACATCGTCAGTGACAGGGATAGTCGGTTCATGGGGACATTCTGGAGAGATTTGTTTCGGTTGGTGGGGACAGAGCTGACACCCAACACCAACTATTAGCCTCAGACAGATGGGCATACCAAGATTGTCAACAAGTGGGTTGAAGGATATTTGAGGAACTATGTAGGTGGAAAAAAAAGAACATGGGTAAAGTGGCTACATCTAGGAGATCATTTCTACAACACCATTTTCCACATGTCCATTGGTATGACACCCTTCCGAGCATTGTATGGGTATGATGCTCCCACTTTGGTAGACTTGGTTTTCGGGGAGAGCAGAGCTCCTAAGGCCAAGGATTGGATCATAGAGATTTAGGAGATTCTCAAGTTGCTGAAAGAGAACCTATATATGACACGGAACCGACAGAAGATGAGTGTGGACCGACACAGGATAAAGAACATCTTTGAGGTTGGGGATTTGGTTTTCTTGAGACTCCAACCTTATAGACAATTATCTCTGAAGAAGAGTGGGGCCAAGAAGCTCAAGCCTAGATTTTATGGCCCTTACAGGATCATGCGTCGAGTAGGCGAGGTTGCTTATGAGTTAGAGCTTCCAGAGGGGAGCAAGATTCATAACCTGTTCCACGTATCTTGCCTCAAAATGGAAGTGCAACAATTCATTATCACATTAGAGGAGATTCCCCCAATGGATGGGGAGGGATAGTTGGAGTTGGTTACGGAGGAGGTTTTGGAGTTACGGGTGTGGAAACTAAGGAGTAGGGTCATCAGAGAGTGTTTGATCATATGGGGAGGGCTTCTGGTAGAGGACGCTACTTGGGAGAGTGAGAAGGTGTTGCAACACCCTAGACTGGTATTGCTTGAGGACAAGAAATTTTGGGAAGGGAGGATTGTAATGTCCCTTTCCAAATAGGAGCTCCAGAGAAGAGGCTTAATGGTCTAAACCACCATGTTAGATTATAGCCAGGGCCAAAAAGGGGGTAAACAGAGTTACTAGAGTTCACTCCAGTCAAAGGTGTTATGTTCGAAAAGTGACATTGAGCTAAAAATGGTTAAAGGCGCTTTTAAGTCGTTATGAGCTAAAAATAGAACATATGAGCTAAAATTAGAAGTCAACAGTGAATTAGGGTTTCAACAGTGAATTAGGGTTTTGGAAAGCTATAAGAGAAGAGTGAGAAACCTAATTCATTATTATGTATATTATGACTTGTCATTTAGGAGAGAGGCGCATCTCAGGAGAGATAGTTCAGTGGATTCCAGGAGGAAGACACCAGTTGGTTGATTTCCGTGTTGAAAGACACACCCTAGTCACCAAGAAGATCACACAGGTCTTCCATCATTCTTTAGCAGCAGCTACACATGGTTCAACAACAAGGGGGCATTTATCTAGGGTGGGGGCGGAGTTCCTAAGGAGGTTTAAGGGATCAACTTGTCCTATCCAAGGAGAATTCCAAGATTTCCCTTCGACCCATTTGAGAGGAAGGAAAGGCGCATATTTTTCCTAGTTCCTCGTCATATTGCAATGAAGGAATCATCTGGGGCGCATTTTCCAGACTTGGAAGTGCGACACTTTTGGAGGATACATTCAGGGTTCCTGAGCGAGCACCATGCCATATTGAGGGAAACCCTTTAGACCGATTTCCCAGTAGACCAAGGCGGTCATTTTGAGACACATCTCTGCCAGTTCCGATAGTGGAATCACTAAGGCGCATTTTGCCAGTGTGAGAAGGGTGCATTCCCCCAGGGGGATCCATACGAAGTCCAAACCCATCAACAGAGGGGTTCGAAAGTTACTAGGACTGAGAACTAGAGTAAGGCGCATCATTTGGGACAGTTTTCAGGCCATTCTGAGAGGTATAACCGCCAGGGCAAACTTTCCAAACTTCCAGCAGTTATCGTACTAGCTTCCATAGTTCTAGCGCATCCATTGATCCCTTAGTGCTCACCTATTCCGGGTATTATCATTTAGTTTTCTTATTTTATTCCGGCTAAGATCCTTTTTTCTTTTGATCTAGCCGAGTGATTCATTTTATTCAGTCGCATTTGGCCTTTTGTACTCCGCAGAGATATCATCATATAAACTTTGCAGTCCCTTGTCGCATTTGTTATTTGTATGATCATTTATATGTTGTAAACGATTAATCCTACATACACATTAGTAGTGTTTCCTAGACTAGCCAAGTCAGGAACATTACATTGACCTTTTGACTTGTCATCGATCACTTCGACTTCGACTTTCCTAGTCGATCACTTTGATAATCAACTTAACCATTGGCTTGACTCGTTAGTGGACATATGATGATTGTTCTATCACTACAAAGAATATAACAACCCAATTGATATAATGGATTTCCTCAAATTATACAAAATTCATGTTTCTCCTTTGGCATTATCGATGTTGGATGTGTTTTATCCTTGCAAGTATAAACTATGCATGTAGACACATTTTTTGAAGCTTAAGGTCGTAAAATCAGGGAATTTTTTTTGGATCCTTAATTAACAAAGGCCATTATAGGTGTACTTTTGGTATTTTGATGGTTCCATGCCATGGTTTTATACCCATTTTAATCTATTATTGCTTCACAAATTAGGATTGAATGATGCCATAAAATGCCTATATATTGTATTGTAAATTGTTTTTGTTAATACAATGAGAATGAGGTGTGGATTTGAGTTTTTGGTTTTCCCAATTAAGGTTATCGAGGGTAAATATTTGTGTATACATGTATATGTTCCATTGTTTTTTTATGTCAAAAGATTCTCTTAAAATTGTCATTCTTAAATAGGTTTATCAAACTTTTCAATCAATTTATACCAATTTTTTTTTAAATTGATCAAGGTGTTGGAAAACAATGAGACCAATTTATTTCATCATAAATCTTATTTTTTTCCATTTTTTTCACATACTCTTGTATGATCATCTATTAAGTGTCCATGCTAAAAAAAAATTAAGAATATCCGCAATATTGTTATTTGATTCCCTTCAAATATTTCTATGAAATATGTAGTAATTGTTGTCGAGCATTACAATGGTAAGCATGGGTGCTCCACACATGAGCAACTTGTCCTATGAGTGTCTCCCTAAGTGATTTAATTCTACCCTTATCTCCTACATTCTTTGATACTTCTTACATGTGTACTAATAGTGAATCTTGTTCCTTGAATGTGAATGAGGAAAGTAAGTTGGTTCTTTTTCTATAGGAATGAGAATAGGAGTCAATATTCTTCTTATTAGTCCCTCCCTCTCGCTAGGGACTCTAGCATTCCCTTCGCAGTCAACCATCATTGAACCGTGAATTAACTGGTGCATTCTTCTTTATTAGTTGGTGTAGTTATCTAAAATAGCTAAAAGAAATTTATTATTTTTATTATTTTGGAAAAAATAAATAATTTAAATAATAATTTTCAATTTTGTAATTTGAATTTTGTAATTAGCTTATGGGTTATGGGTTGTGATGAGACTTAACTAGTACATTCATTCAAAATCATGGTTGATGAACTTAGAAAGGTGCAGATAGTAATTTAAACTTGACAATTATATAGTGCTACAGTCATTTTTTAATATGATTAGGTAAATGTTAAAAAGTAAACACGTTAACTGATGTATTCAAAAATACAAGGAAGTTATGAATAGGAAATCACATTCATTGATTTGGGAGGACGACTAAAAATATGCCACCATCTTCAATTGTTAGCCATCACATTAGAATTTTAAATTAAAAAATGATTAATTGTACTCATTGTCAATAGGTGTACACCTTTCAGCATAATTAACCTGGTGTGTTGAAATTGTTATCAATATTTTCCATACGTCACAAATCATTTAAAAATCCAATATTTTAAAAATAGTCACATTCATTAGAATTGCTGCAGTTAGAGATGGTTGCAGTGGATAGTCATGGTCACTGCAGTTGATGCATGTAGAGTGGCTATCTGCATGCACACTCTACAGAAAATGCGAGCTACCGCACTCAACAACAGAGGAGGTATTCGGGTGGCTCTCTACATGCACACTCTACAGAAAATGCAAGCTAACAGAGGAGGTATTCGGATTGCTCTCTAGATGCACACTCTACAGAAAATGCAAATGCAAGCTACCAGTCTCTACAGAGGAGGCGCCATGGGATGGTCCCGTTATCTACATTTCGAGTGCCTCTCAAACCCATTTCTAGTACTGTATGTACTATTCTGGAGAGACTTAGCCTTTCTAATTTATCCTCCGCGAAGTTCACAACATCTTAGGAATCCTAATGTGCAACAGGTAAATATCTAATTTTCCCTACCCTAACGCTCTCTTCAAACTCTAATGGAAATATTGCAGTTGCAGTACAAGTTCTCAGAAATATTAACTTATACTTCTCATGTCGTCTATAGGAATCCTAAGTCATTAGCTGTACTTGTAGCTCTGCAGGAGCTCTCACTAGTTGCAACTGTAACTCTGCAGGAAGCCTTTCTCCTGTACAAAACTATAAAAAAAAAATGGCTTAGGTTACCTGGATTGTTATTCAGTCCCCGATTGATTACTAAAGACCATTGCTTCTGCTTTTCCACCTTCATCTTGTTGCAGGTTCCGATGGATAGGTATTGATCAACGACCCATCTGTCTAGAGAAGTGCACCTCCAAATATTGGATTGAGAAGATTCCAAGTCATTGACGATTCCAAGATAAAACTTGAAAAAGAATTCCTAGTAGTTGTTTCATGCACTGATATACTGGCCATTGTAGCACAGGATGCAGTGGTACTGGTAAATATAACATTTGTGTTTGAATTCCATGTATATTATCTTGTGATGATGTGAAGAGTACTGATTTGATTAATTGCGATATACATGCTAAGGGATCGAATTGGGTTGTGCCCAGTGGAAGGAGTGACAGATTGGTTTCATCCTCGTACATTGCCATTGCCAGTAATCTCCCTTCAACATTAGACTCTTCCAGTGTGCAAAAACAAAAATTTGCAGAGAAATGACTCACCACCTTTCTCGGCCGAGGATCTAGTCACTCTTGTGGGTATGTTCAAAGTCTTTGCAGAGAAATGTGCATGCTAGATATTAATGCAATATCATTTAATATTGACTTGATTATTATTGTTTCTTCATTTACAGATAAGTGGGCATACCATCAGGAAGACACACTACCAGTTCTTGGTATGGACTGTACATCTTCACTTCTACCGGGATTGCTAACCCGACAATAAACTCGGCTAATCTGCCTCAACTTCAATCCCTGCCTGTTTTCTCTAGATAGGCATATAACGGTTCATTTGGTGCGAGTCTTTGCTTAGTTTTTCAAGGCTAATACTGTATAACGCTTCTTTACAAATTATTCTGCTGTGCGATACGTTTTATATTTAAAGGTTCTTTTCATGATGCATCTGAAATTGGTCAGACATCTGAATTCTGACTCGTTTCAAGGAAAATGATCCCCAAAATGTAGTCCCTCCTAAACTGAACCAAAAAAACCATTTAGCTCCTTCATTAAACACTCTAAAGGGATTGAAGAAGCATCCTGGAAGCCCAATGAGAGTAAAAGCTAAAAACAATGTCATAAGATTTGCAAAATATTAACATAACAATAGTTCACTTACACAAAACCAAGGCCATCCACCTAAGTTCCCTTACACAAAACCAAGGCCATCGACCTAATGCACCCTGCCTCTGACATAGATTTCATAGTTTCCTAGGTCATAGGAAGCAGATGCAATATACCCAATGTTTCTTCACAATCCATGAATTTATTGTCATTATAGATTTCATAGTTTCCTAGGTCATAGGAAGCAGATGCAATATACCCAATGTTTCTTCACAATCCATGAATTTTTCATTGTCATTATAGATTTCATAGTTTCCTAGGTCATAGGAAGCAGATGCAATATACCCAATGTTTCTTCAGAATCCATGAATTTTTCATTGTCATTCTCTTCACAACAAGACGAATTTATCAGAGAGAACGAGACTCGAACCGAACGCCGTGATGCACCGTCTGTTTCCCTCACTCTTCCGCATAATGGACCGCAATTTCTTCAATGCATTAATGCCTTTGAGGCATGGAGATCTGAGTGCAAAGAAACGTACCAGACGAGCCACAAGTAAACCACAACACCCATCCCCATGCCCGCGTAGAGCAGCAGCAACATGGACATCGCCACCGCTAAAAACATTCTCTCTATCATTTCCCTCCAAAGCCAAACCTCCCAACCAACAATTTCTGTATTAAACGAAGCCTCTGCTGTACTTATTTCAGCCTCTGTGTTGCATGACAATATAATCATGAAGATCGAGAATATCTCTGCTCACAACCGAAACTCACAAGCTATTGAATTCACCTCTAGAAAGATCGACATACAAACGATGGTAAGTAGCAGGAGGGTTAACATAAAGGTTGAAGATTTACAGCACAACTTTACCACGTGGATGCTTGTGATGTGGGAAACGGAGATTATTAAATGCTTTGTCTAGTTGTCTCTCACTTTCCCGCTCTTTTTGGTGCCCCGTGATTTGTTTCGATCATATGTGCGGCCTCGTCAATTGTTTTCACCAAGCAACTTGATTGCATTCGACATTTCTCCAATTTTAATCGACTACTGTAACAAACTTTAAGTGATTCAGAATTTTAAGAATTTACTTTTACTCTCTATGAAATTTTAAACAAAGTTTTGAAAATTTTGATCCATTTAAAACGTTCTGGTTTAAATGTTCTGTAAATCGTTTTTTTAATCATTGAAATCAGTGTTTTTAATTTGAAAGAAGATAAAAATTATTTTAAATAAAATATATCCAACAAATCCTTTTTCATTAATTAAGACAGGCACAAGCCACTAAGTAGCTATCTCACTTGTTTGGTACAACTCTGATTGGGAAGCATTCTTGATGCTTTCTTTTGGTATGGCTTCAATGCTCCAACATTTTCTTCCTATGGGTTCACATTTCTCTCATTTATCTATTGTCCAATCATACATTTTAGTGTTAAATTTGTGTCCCACAAAGAGTGGTGCCCTTAAGTTCAACTTCCCATTGATATTTGATTCTATATCATCTCGTGTGTCATGTGTTACTTGGTATAGTTTACTACTTAAGTCTCTATCTATTTTTTCTTATACTATATCATAGGTATGATAATTATTTTCACATTTGTGTTCAATTTTATTCTATTATTTTTCATGGATATGGTTTCTTTCATTCTTATTCGCTTAGGTCTACTATTTAGATATGTACCTTTTTCACATAAGTTGATGATCTCAAATTTTAAAATAGTTGTGATTATTGTGATTTTTTTTTGCACATTCTTTAATCATCCTATCGGTTCAACAAATCTTTGATCAACTACTTTCAAATATTGATGGGACTAGTTATGACATTTCCATGCTAATCCATCTCATTTTTTTTAGAATTTCCATGCTAATCCATCTCAATTTTCGTAGAATATTCACTTGGACCCAAACTCAACTAGAATTTATGGGACTAGCTATGGTATTTCCATGCTAATCCATCTCAATTTTTGTAGAATATTCATTTGGGATCCAAACTCAATTAGAACTTTGGGGTATTAAGAATTTATGGACTTTTAAGTCAACTTGAAAATTTTGGTATCTTGATGTATTCTTATCTCTCTTTAATTTACATGTGTTTTTTACAACTGTCATGTTGCATATTTTACTATAACATCTCAACAAATTTAGCAACTCATGTAGTTTGACCACCTCATTTTGTTTATCCAAAAAATCAATTCATCAATGGCACATTTTCTTTTTCTCCTATAATCATTTTGGGCATGTATATGATATTCTTGTTCAGATATCTCTTTAATGATATATGGAACAACTTTCATGTATTTTGTATGTTTCCTAAGACCAAGATGTTGTACTAGCTTATTTATTACTAGTAGCACAACTTGTGTTATGTTATTATTCACATATTCTCCTATCCTATCACTTATTATGGTGACAACATTTAGATTTCTAAAATTATATTCTTTCCTTGGTATAACATATATCAATTATCATACTTCTTTTCCTTAGCTTGTCTAACATAAAAGGGAATTCATCTAAAGAATTATCACCCTTTCCATAGTGGTTGTAGTACTTTAGCTTGATTATTTCTTTGTTTGGTAGTCAAATTTTAAGTGGCTTTCCCTATAGAATACAAAGAAATATGTTTTAGAACCTATGTTGTTCCTAACACCTCCTCTTCCACCCTGTCCTCTGAGAGCGTTTTTTCAATTTTTTTTCCACATTTAGCTGAGGTGTCTTCCATGTGATGCATTGAATGAGAATTCCTTTATTGTCTTCCATTATAGATGCATTCATATGTTGTATGTATAATTAATTTTTATTTTTTATTTTTTTTTAATTATTTATATTGTGATAACAAGTTTTTCTTATGCTTAGTTACAATTTTATAGAGTTTATAATAAGATTCAAAGTATACCTTTCTTATATATATTTTTAATATTTATGATGGGCATTCTGATGGGTAGTCATCCCTTTTGTGTCCTTACAAGATGTATTTTGTACACCAGAGTTATTGTCTTCTTGTTTAGATAGCCATTTCCTAAATAGATTTATGCAAATTCTCTAGTTTTTGTTCATGTCATTTTTCACTTGATAAGCCTTAGCCCATTCCTTATCGGTGTCATTTGTTATCATTTCTTAAGAGAATATTTTATGTATTTAGTTTATGTACAATGGGAAATACTATAATCTTCTATAGGAGGGCTAGTATGAATCACTACTATGAATCTGTGCATTGACAAGTCTATGTCTATACTTTTTGGCATATGACTCAATAATTCTTTAAAGAATTTATCATAGTCTCTTATGAACTCATGAGGTTGTTTTTAATCCCTTTTGGATTTTTTTGTTGTTAAGTGGTCATTGTTTGGTGTCATAAAATGGACTAGAAATATTTCTTGATCTCGTCATTGTTAGGGACCTAACCTCCCTAATCCCTCACGTAAATAGAGTAATATATTTTTCATCTAATAAACGTTGATATTAGTAAATAAGGCCTAGTTAATAATGTGAACATGTCTAATGTAAGAATACTTAATAGAAGCTTCCACTTCTAGAAACATCTTCCTCTAGATTGTTCTTTTGAAGACAAATTTAGTATAAATAGGAGTAGAAGGCATGAGAGAGCCTTGTCTTGAGAATTATTGTAATAGAGCGCTGCTCTATTGGAGGTTTCCCCCTTAAAGAGGCAAGTGAACAATTATTTCTATCAATAAAGGTACCATTTTTTGTGTTGTGGTTCTCTACATTTTGTTGTTATGTTGGTATTTTCTGTAGTATTTTTGTTCTCTGCTTAATATAATAGATTTGGTACCTAATAAGTGGCATGAGAGAACTTTCCTCTGTGGAAACTATGGGATTTTTTTTAGGGTAGAGACGTGTAATGCCAGCGTCTTTAAAGCACAAAGATCTATCATTCAAAGGGTAAAAATGTGGTGGGGAAGACTACATACAACAAATATAGACGGTTTCACAGGGTTGTCTAGAAACCAATGTTTCACCTTGCTGGAAACCTCTGTAACACCCTTCGATTAGTACCACATTAGACAGAATCTATACACGACCATCATTCCCACGTACTGACAGGTATATCGGGAGTCCCCTAGGTCTCCTGAAACTAGCCCTAGATCATTCGATCAGTTGTTTGACTTCTATAGGGACACCAAGAACAACAATCAGAAAGTTACTCACTAGTACTTGGGTAATTAGATAGTATGACTAAGGGTACGGTCGAGCCTCCTTCATTGATTCTTTGAGATATTGGGCTGAGTACTATTGCTCGACCCTACACGTATATCAGAGATTTATAGCACATGGAAAAATATTGTCTCTAGGCATCCTGAAAACCCTAACCAGGGGGACATACCAAAAAAGGAACTGAAAGGATATTTTTGATGTGCAACCTTACCTCCTTCATTCTAGTTGCGAAATTACTACACATTTTTTTCTGTTAAGAATTTGGGCATTTCGACATTGCAATATTATTAAGGTCAGAATATAACTCCACAAGAGTAAAAAAACAAAAAACAAAAAAAAGTTGGGTCCTTCCCACACCCTTATTTCATATCTATCCCATTGAATCCCCCTCTTTGCCCTGATTTCCATTATACCTATCATTTATAGGACTTATGTTTCCTATGGACCCATCCCCTTCCTGACACCCTTATTTCTCACTTAGTCCATTGAATTCCTTTGGTTTCCCTAATCACAGTGGTATATATCACTTATATTATTTTTCATCTATGGACCTACCCCTCATCTCGAAATGGCTCCCACTAGACAAGAAGAAACCATTTAGAAACTGAATTATGACATTTTTTTCATTGATGCCAAAGTGGAATACCTCCACGAACAACTCAATAGTCGAATTGACGAACTACACTCCACTCTCAAACAATTCATGAACCAATCCCAGGGTCCTTCCTCCTCCGACCCACACCTCCACGTCGACGGTTTTGAATCCTCCTAGCCTCTGCACTTTCATTCCAACTCCCTATCTTGTGACCCCCATCTTCCTAGAGTTGAGGTGAACAAATTTGATGGCTTGGATCCAATAGTCTGGGTCACTTAGATGGAACACTATTTTTCCCTGCATGGTATTACTGATGATTTGACAAAGATTCATTACTATGTTCTCTATTTGGATCCAGAACGATGGAAATAGTGACAATGGCATAGAAATACACGTCAAAGGTATGTTGCTTGGACATAGTTTTTTTTTGAGTTGTATGAATTATTTGACACAAACACCCATCATTTAGGGCATTTGACCAAGTTGAAATAGTCTATCATAGTGGAATATTTTATCGATGTCTTTGAGCACTTGACTTTCTGAACCGAGGGCATGACAAATTCCTTCTTCTGGGAATGCTTTATCGGTGACCTCAAGGATGAAATCTAATCCTAGGTTCTCATGGATCATCCCCAGACCTGATTGGAAGAAACTAAACATGTTAAGGGAGCACAATAGGTCATATTTTCCCAGAGAAAAAACTCATTTTTATTCCCCGCACTAGACCTCCCAATCCTTCCCCTCACGCCACCCCTCTCAAGGTCCAAAAATTAAAATAGGTGGAAATATATGAATGCCAACTCAAGGGTATTTGCTATAATTATTATGATAAATACTTTCCAGAGTACAAGTGTAAAGAATAGAAACTTTTTATGGTTATTTTGGAGTATGTTTTTGATGAATATGCTAAGGTTTCACCTGAGGAAGCGCTACCCCAAGCTTATGATCTTAATCTTCCATATGATCCTCCCAAAGTTGAACCATTGATTTCGTTGAATGCTCTCGCTGGATTTTTTTCTCCCTAAAACCTAAAATTAATTGGCTACATTAAGCACATGAAAGTGATGCAGGAGCATCGACAGCTCATCAAACGAGCCAATGCGGAAGCAGAAAGACAGCTGGACAATGCCAACACAAATTTTGAAAACACCTTGATATTGTTGCGCAAAAATTAATGTTGGATTTAATGAAGCACACTTTGTATATTGTAATGGACCTTGAGTGGATAGCTCATGTCCTTAGGTAGATGAGGCATTTAAGATAGTTAATGAAAATTAGATAGAATATTTAAGTCTAGATTTGATAGTTTAAAGTTCGAGAGGGAAACGAGATATAGACACCCTCATTGTATCATTGTAACATATCGAGAGCTTGAGCAGGAAGAAGAAGAGCAAGCAGAGAATTGTAAGAAGAACACCCATGTACTGAAATTTGAATTAATAAAAGAGCTTTGATTCAAATTCATGCTTCTGTGTTATTTCTCTGTGTATTGATGTTATGCTCGTGAATGTTTGCTTCCTGTCATGCACTTGATTTTATATGCTGTGTATGTGATTTCATGGTTAAACTGAAGTCTGAAAAGGAAAAGGAATTAGTTTCAATTGTTTCTCTATTTTGAGCCAGAGAATTCCTGCAAGGAGTGCAGTTGAATTTGTCCGCAATGAGTGTGTTGACAGAGGGCTTCAGATAGAGATAACTTTTGTTCTAAGTTCTTTGAAGTGCAGTTTTGGCACCGGAGCCGTGCAAGGCATGCGCAGGATAGACAAAGTCTCACAGTTGCGATTCTGAGTAAAAGGGATTTAGATTACTGCTGCAGGTGTGCGCAGAATCAAACTTCAACACTTAGGCATTGTTGAAGTTTTGCCGCAAGGAGTGCGTGCAAAGTTCCTTCTAAGTAATTGAGAATCACAAGGAAGCTCAGGAGGAGTAGGCCTTCGAACTCAGTGAAGGATAAGCGTAGGGAAAGTTTTCGTTGAAGGATTCAGAGAAAGCGTCGCAGAGTTGCGAGTAGGAGGACGAGTCTCATGTTGAGACTCTTCTTGTTCGTGGATTGCGCAAGAAGAAGAGTGGACGGTCGGTATTCTCCGTGGAGAATCTGCGAGTTTCGGTGAATCGTTGGGTGTCTCGAAGTTGTAGGAAAATTACAACGCAAGCGTGGAGAGGTTCGAAGCTCAGAACAGATCGAGCCGTTGACTCCAGCAGCTAGAGTAGTTAGATCCATCGCGAGATCGCCCATCAGGGTTCACGAGAAAAGAGTCAAAGAATTAGTCACGGGAATCACGATAGTACGAGAAGTGAAGTCCCGAGAGTTACGAAAGTAGTGGGGGCCACAACAGGGTGATGCGGCAAGGGATGCGAGATATCGACGTTTCGACGTCTCGGGCCTCGGGAGTCGAGGTAGGAGTCATTTGGTTGTGCGAGTGGCGAAGTCACGAGGAAGCGAGATTGCAAGTTTAGACATTTTGGTGCATCGGGTATTGGAGGTTGGAACCCCGAGTGATTGGTGTCGCGAGTTGCGAAAACGCGATAGAGCGAATTCTCGATATCGGAGGCGAGGGGAAGTCCACGTTGACCAAAGACATTGGATCTCGGAGAATTGAGGACCCAGAGATAGACTGTGAACCCGCGAAGCTGCGAGTTCTGATTCCTTGATAAGCAAAAGAAGAGGGGTCGCGCGAAGTAAACTGTGGGTGCAGATTTCCCGAAAGGGGAATAGAAGAGCCTTTGAGTTCTTTGGGCCGAAGGAGAAAGAAGATCCTGTGAGGGCGATCGTGCTCCGAGGAGTACGGTTGTGTCAGGTTTGGTATCAGAGCGGGATTAACTCTTTGTTTTCTGCGACAGAGATAAAGAGAGAATTCGCCATGCCGCCCACAAGGGAAAGATAGTCACCCAACCCAGAAGAAAGGGAGGTGCAAAGAAGAGGTAGGCCAGTAGGAAATCCAGAAATGGATAGGCAGATGCATGATCTCCGAGCGAGGTTAGAACATATGGAGGCAGCGCAGAGACGCACAACTAGTGCAGGGGATCTTAGCGATTCCGAGGGAGAAATTGAGGCTGAACGTGAGGAGGAAGTTGCGGCTGAAGATGCATCAACTAAATGGTTGATAAAAGCTATCGCTAGAATGGGGGCAAAGGCGAAGATGGACATTCCAGTCTACGAGGGAAATCTGGATGCAGAGGAGCTATTGGATTGGATCCGAGCTCTTGTTACCTACTTCAATTATGAGGATATCGAAGAGGATAAGAAAGTCAAGCATGCTGTTACTCGCTTGAAAGGACATGCAACATTATGGTGGGATGAGCTACAAGCAGAAAGACGCTGCAAGGGCAAGCAGAAGATCAAAAGCTGGGATTGAATGATCGTGAAGATGAAGGTGAATTTCATCCCAAGGGATTACCAAATTACTCTGTTCAGGAGAATGCAGAACCTGAGACAGAAGCTGATGATAGTGAAGGAATACACTGAGGAATTCTATCGACTGAACATCAGAGCATGTCATTGGGAGAGCGATGATGAGAAGGTCGCCAGATACCTGAATGGTTTGAGATATGACATTCAGGATGAGTTAAGCATGGTTACCATCAGGATGGTGGAGGATGCTTACCATATGGTGTTGAAAGCAGAAGAGAAGCTGAGCCATAAGCAAGGTCAGCGAGGGCGAGGCAGAAGTCAGCCCAGAGGCAAGGCAGTTGCCAAGAAGAAATTCCAAAGCCCAAGGAGGAATGGAAGAAACCTCAGGGTAGAGTTGAAAGAGGTGGTACCTCACAGAAAGGACCATATGTTGAACAAAGAGGGAAACATAATGAACATAAGGGAGATTATGCTGACGCAAATACTTTTCCTCGTACCAGAGGCAGAGGAAGAGGCCGAGGTGGAGTAATCACATGTTTCACATGTGGGAATAATGGGCACAGGTCATTTGAGTGTCCAGAGAAAAAGAAGGATAGTGGAGAAGCTCACATCACTAAATCACAAAAGTGTGATGCTGAGGTGGAAGATGCAGAAGGCAGAAGATCGCTTGGGATGCATAAAGTCTTTTTGACACCTGAGAAGGAGGTGGAAAGTTCAGCTCAAAGGACCAGACTATTCAGAACATCTTGCAAGACCAAGGACAGAGTATGCAAGGTTATCGTGGACAGTGGTAGCACAAACAATCTCATTTCAACCGAGATGGTAGAAACGCTAGAACTGGAGACAACTGATCACCTGAGTCCATACAAGGTTTCATGGCTACAGAAAGGACATCAGGTGAGTGTCACCAAACAATGCTTGGTTGAATTCAAGATAGGTGGGTATAATGATAATATTTTATGTGATGTTATTCCCATGGATGTATGTCATTTATTGCTGGGTAGACCATGACAATATGACAGAAATGTGGTTCATGATGGGAGGATGAACACATATACTTTAGAGAAGAATGGGAGAACCCATATGTTTCTTCCGATTAAGGATAAGGAAGTGAATCCGGAAGTAAGAAACACAATACTTCTCATGAGTGGGAAGGAACTTCTTACAAAAATGGAGAAGAAAGAAGATCCACAGTTCTTTGTGGTCAGAAAGCCAAGGATTGTTCTGACTAGTACAAGAGTGGATGATTTACCAAAGGAAATTTAGGAACTGCTGGAAGAGTTCGTTGATATTGTGGTGGACGAATTACCTCATTCGTTGTTGCCGATGAGAAGTGTGAGTCACCATATAGACCTCATACTAGGAGCTAGTTTGCCAAACAAAGCCGCGTACAAGTTGACGCCGCAGGAAAATGAGGAGGTCAAGAAGCAGGTCTAGGAATTGTTGGACAAAGGTTTAGTCAGGGAGAGTTTAAGTCCATGTGTTGTTCCGATAGTACTCATTCCAAAGAAGGATGGTGGTTGGAGAATGTGTATCGATTCTAGAGAAATTAACAAGATAACCATCAGGTACAGGTTTCCACTGCCGAGGATGGATGATCTGATGGATTGCCTGAGTGGGGCAAATTATTTTTCAAATATATATTTGAAAAGAGGATATCACTAGATTTGCATGAGGGAAGGTGATGAATGGAAGACAGCCTTCAAAACCAATGAAGGACTGTATGAATAGCTAGTCATGCCGTTTGGCTTGACGAATGCGCCAAGTAATTTTATGAGGTTGATGAATGAAGTCCTGAGGGAATTCATCAGGAAATTTGTCGTCGTATATCTGGATGATATACTTATCTTCAGTAAGACAAAGGTTGAACATCTGAAGCATTTGGCCATTGTGATGAGGAAGCTACAGCAGGAGAAGTTGTTGGTCAACATGAAGAAATGCTCATTCATGAAGACAGAGCTCATTTATTTGGGTTTTGTTATTTCGGCGAATGAATTGAAAATGGATCCAAGTAAAGTGGAGGTGATTAAAAATTGGCCATCACCGAGAAATGTTTTCGAGGTGAGAAGTTTTCATGGACTGGCTAGTTTCTACAGAAAGTTCATTAGGAATTTCAGTGGGATTAGCGCAGCGATGATGGACATAGTCAAGAAACGACATAAGTCTTTTCATTGGACAATAGAGGCTGAGAATATCTTCAATCTGTTATAAGGAAGATCACGGAACAACCGGTGTTGGTGTTACCATATTTCTAGAAGACATTTCAGGTGAAATGTGATGCAAGCGGGTATGCCATAGGAACGGTCTTAAGTCAGGAAGACAGACCAGTTGCATATTTCAATGAGAAGTTGGATGAGGAGAAGATGAAGTACTCCATGTATGATAAATAATTCTATGCTATCATACAGGCATTGAATAAGTTGAGGCATTACTTGATCCTGAAAGAATTTGTATTGTACAGTGATAATCATGCATTGCAGTTTGTGAGTCAACAGGAGAAGTTGAATCAGAAACATGCAAAATGGGTAGAGTATATGCAGAATTTCACATTTGTAATTAAACACATTTTGGGTATGGCTAACGAAGTGGCTGATGCTTTGAGCATAAAATTTTTGTTGTTACAGGAATTCCGAGTCAAAACATTGGGTTTTGAAAATCTCAGGGACATGTACGCAGGAGATGCAGATTTTGGAGAAGCGTATGAAGCAGCTGAGAATCCAGTTCTCAGAGACAGAAGCCCATGGATAGATTATATGATACAGGAAGGATTGTTGTTTAGAGGCAATCAACTGTGTATTCCAAATTGCTCCATGAGGGAGAACCTGTTGAAAGAGAAGCACAGTGGTGGATTAGCAGGACACTTTGGCCACAACAAAACATTCGCGAAGTTGAGAGAATCGTATTTTTGGCCGGGCATGTGAGCAGATGTTAAAAGATTTGTTGAGAGATGCAGGATTTGCCAACACTCGAAGGGAAAGAAGAAGAATGCAAGTTTATATCAGTCGTTTCCCATACCAGAGAGGCCATGGGAGGCGATCAGCATGGATTTTGTATTGGGGTTGCCGAGAACACAAAGAGGTGTTGATTCCATCTTTTTGGTGGTGGACAGGTTTTCAAAGATGGCACATTTCATTCCATGCCAGAAGACCAGCGATGCAACGCACATTGCAAATTTGTTTTTTAAGGAGGTCATTCGACTACATGGATTGCCGAAAAGTATTGTTTCGGACAGAGACACCAAATTCATAGGGCATTTATGGAGGACACTCTGGAAGAAGCTAGGAACTAACTTGGCATTTAGTTCTTCTTATCATCCTCAGACGGATGGACAGACGAAAGTGGTCAACATAATTCTGAGAGACTTGTTGAGATGCTTGGTGACAGAGCACCATAGCAACTGGGATCAGATATTACCACATGCAGAGTTTGCATACAACGATTCGGTGAATCAAAGTACAGGTAAAAGTTCATTTGAGGTTGTATATGGTAGGCAGCCGAGAGGAGTTTCTGAACTCAGGGAGTCAGAACAAACTGCTACTAGCAGTGCTAGTGCAAAAGAATTTGCTAAGGCACTGAAAGAACTTCACAGCAGGGTGAAGCAACGACTGATAGATTCAAATCAGGAGTACAAGTGCAGAGTAGATCAGCATCATAGACAACTTCATTTTGAAGTTGGTGATCTAGTTCTGGCACACTTAAGGAAGGAAAGGTTCCCAAGGGGAACATACAACAAGATGAAAATGAAGAAAATCAGACCCTACAAGGTCCTGAAGAAATTCGGAGAAAATGCTTATGAAATTGAGTTGCCGGATGGCATCGAAATATCTCTGACATTCAATATCTCAGACTTATATCCATATAAGGCTGAGGAAGCAGGAGTTGGAAGTGATGAACAACTAGAAGTCCAGTGGCAGAAGCAGATGCCAATTGTAGAGAAGCCACAAATGGAATGCATGATGGACAAGAGAGTGGGTAAGAAGACCAGGAGAAAAGAATACTTCGAGTACCTAGTCAAGTGGAAGAATCATCCAGTGGAAGATGCCAGCTGGGAGACCGAAGCAGTGATACAAAAGCATGGACAGACCATGCAGGAGCTCATGGACAGGAGCCCATGAAAATTTTCAAGCCGAGGAGTATGATGCAGGAGCATCGAAAGCTCATCAGGCGAGCCAGCACGGAAGTGGAAAGACAGCTGGACAACGCCAGCACAAATTTTGAAAACACCTTGATATTGTTGCGCAAACATTAATGTTGGATTTAATGAAGTGCACTTTGTATATTGTAATGGACCTTGAGCGGATAGCTCACGTCCTTAGGTAGATGAGGCATTTAAGATAGTTAATGAAAAGTAGATAGAATATTTAAGTCTAGATTTGATAGTTTAGATTTCAAGAGGGAAACGGGATATAGACACCCTCATTGTATCATTGTAACATATCGAGAGCTTGAGCAGGAAGAAGAAGAGCAAGCAGAGAATTGTAAGAAGAACACCCATGTACAGACATTTGAATTAATAAAAGGGCTTTGATTCAAATTCATGCTTCTGTGTTATTTCTCTGTGTATTGATGTTATGCTCGTGAATGTTTGCTTCCTATCATGCACTTTCTTTTATATGCTGTGTATGTGATTTCATGGTTAAACTGAAGTCTGAAAAGGAGAAGGAATTAGTTTCAATTGTTTCTCTATTTTGAGCCAGAGAATTCCTACAAGGAGTGCAGTTGAATTTGTCCGCAAGGAGTGCGTTGACAGAGGGCTTCAGATAGAGATAACTTTTGTTCTAAGTTCTCTGAAGTGAAGTTTCAGCACCGGATCCATGCAAGGCATGCACAGGCTAGACGAAGTCTTAGAGTTGCGATTCTGAGTAAAAGGGATTTAGATTACTACTGCAGGTGTGCGCAGAATCAAACTTCAACACTTAGGCGTTGTTGAAGTTTTGCCGCAAGGAGTGCATGCAAAGTTCCTTCTAAGTAATTGAGAATCACAAGGAAGCTCAGGAGGAGTAGGCCTTCGTACTCATTGAAGGATAAGCGCAGGGAAAGTTGTTGTTGAAGGATTCGGAGAAAGCGTCGCAGAGTTGCGAGCAAGAGGACGAGTCTCGTGGAGAGACGCTTCTTGTCTGTGGATTGCGCAAGAAGAAGAGTGGACGGTCGGTATTCTCCGTGGAGAATCTATGAGTTTCGGTGAATCGTTGGGTCTCTCAAAGTTGCAGGAAAGTTACAGCGCAAGTGTGGAGAGGTTTGAAGCTCAGAATAGATCGAGTCATTGACTCCAGCAGCTAGAGCCGTTAGATTCATCACGAGATCTCCCATCGGGGTTCGCAAGAAAAGAGTCAAAGAATTAGTGATGGGAATCGTGATAGTACGAGAAGCGAAGTCCCGAGAGTTACGAAAGTAGTGGGGGCCACAGCAGGGCAACGTGGCAGGGGACACGAGATATCGGCGTTTCGGCGTCTCGGGCCTTGGGAGTCGAGGTAGGAGTCATTTGGTCGTGCGAGTTGCGAAGTCGCGAGGAAGCGAGATCGCGATTTTCGGCATTTCAGTGCATCGGGTATCAGAGGTTGGAACCCAGAGTAATTGGTGTCACGAGTTGCGAAAACGCAATAGAGAGAAGTCCCGATATCGGAGGCGAGGGGAAGTCCACGTTGACCAAAGCCATCGGATCTCGGAGAATTGAGGACCCAGAGATAGACCGTGAACCCACGAAGCTGCGAGCTCTGATTCCTCGATAAGAAAAAGAAGAGGGGTCGCGCGTAGTAAACTATGGGTGCAGATTTCCCGAAAGGGGAATAGAATAGCCTTTGAGTTCTTCGGGTCGAAGGAGAAAGAAGATCCTATGAGGTAAATCGTGCTCCGAGGAGTGCGGTTGCATCAGAAAGTCATCATCCTAGTTGACATTGGTAACTCTCTCAATTTCATTCATAGTTTCCTTGCCAAAGAAATCAATTGATATATCTGTGTAGTCGACAATTTTCAAATCGTGATTGCCAATGGTGGTTCCATGAAATGTGGGGGGCATTGTGAAAAATTGCACCTACAAATTGGTTAGTATCACTTGAAATATCACATGTTTTCTATTGACATGGGTGGTAGCAACATTGTGCTTGGACCTGAATCGATAAGAACTCTTTGACCCATTATCATGGATTTTAAATATTTAACCATGTAATTCCAATAGGAGGGGAAATACTATAAATTCCAAGGCATTACAACGACCTCTCTAGAGATCATGAGTTCCCATTGTATGAAAAAGTTACTCAAAAAAGGTTATTCTAGAATCATTGCCCAACTCCATTCCATTCAAGCAGTTGAGACACCCTCTATGCACCTGGACCTCCAATATATACTTTCCCAACACACTATAAGTAAAATACCCTATGGTGGAGGTTTTTGTTGATGCCCCTATTAAAATAGCCCAAAAATCAGTTTATAGTGGAGGATAGCGGACAGAGGTTTTAGTGGATGTTTTTATACGGTGCATTTATAAATATATAACACGCCGGTGCGTTTTATACAACTGAAGAACCAATGTCCAAAAAACTAATGCACCGTAGTAGGGTTATTTCAAACAAAAAAATACTCTAGTGAACTACAAAAATAAATGATGCACCAGGGCACACAGTTTCTCTTAAAAATAGCGCACCGTGGAAGTGTTACTTTTAAATTTTTTATATACAATGGTGCACTACTTAAACAATTACACCAGTGTAAACAATTTGTCCCAAACAATGGCACACTGTGGTAAGGTTTTCAAAAAAAAAAACTCTGGTGCGGTACGTAAATAATGATGCATCTATGTGGCTAGTTATTTAGTGCACTATAAAAGGGTTACATTAAAAAAAATTACAGGACATATTTTTAATCATGCAAAGACGTCAGCCGAGAGAGAAACAACAACAACTGGAGAAGAGGTTTGACCTGTATGTAATGTTGTACGATATTGGGAGGCGAGGGAGAGAGAGAGGGATTTGTTTCCTAGGTGTTTCTATGAATTTTTCTTTTTGTATTTCAGTTGTAAAGAATTGAGTCTAAATTATAGGAATTTCAATTGTAAAGACTTAAGTCTAAAGTATAGGCATGTCAATTGTAAATAATTGAGTCTCAAGAATGGGTACTCTGTCAAAATTCTAATCTATAGTCATATGAAGCATGTTGTAGACTCAAGTATTTGGTGAAATCCCAACTAATGGGTTTTCTAGAAAAATTCTAATCTATATTAGTTGCTAATTCACAATTGTGTGTGATTATGATGACAATTTGAGTTCTTATGACCATGATGTCCACGATGGGAATCTATCTCCATGGGTACCTACTACTGTCTGTATATCCCTTCCCATATCGCCATCATGATCGCCAATGATTATAACCTTGTGTGATCTCACTGTCAATGATCATAACCAACTTGCATGATCATCAATGATCATAACCTGTGTCATCTCGCCATCAATGATCATACCTTGGGTGATCTCATCGTCAATGATTATAAACTGCGTAATCTCACCATTAATGACCATAAACTATGTGATATCACCATCAATGATCATAACCTTGATCTCACCATCAATGATCATAACCCTCTCTCAAAATCCTACATTATAATCATTTTCAGTTTATAATATAGTTGGGAGTTCACCAAATCCTTGTGTCTACAACATGCTTAGTCTATAAAAATTMTAATCTATATTACTGAAAAATAATTTTTTTGATAACTTCTAAAGCAAAATGGTGTGTATATTTAAAAAGCACCACACTGCATCTATAGCACCCAAACGCACCAGTGTGTTGCATCAATAACCACACCATGACATGATTAAATAAAACAAATACACACCATCGTAGGCTTATTTTGAAAAATATAATCCAATGCGTTCTATGGGATACTAACACACTAATCAACACACATGCTCTAAATGGATGCAGCGTGATAGGGTTTTTTTTTTTTAAATATAATCTCGTGCGCTTTTTAAAACCATATGCACTGATGCCGCTATTAATAAAGCACATTGTGACATGGTTAAATAAAAACATTTACACACCATTGTAGGATTATTTTAAAAAATATATGTTGGTGCACTCCATAGTATATTGACGCACCAGGGTGCACCGTTTGTCCAAAGGGAGTACCGTGTTAGGGTTATTTTTTAAAAAGGTAGTTGGTGCCCTACGTAACACTAGACACATTGGTGTGTCGGATAATCGACCTCACTGTGATAGGGTTAAATAAAAAAATTATGCACCATTGTAGGATTTTCTTCAAAAAAGATATACGTCGGTGCGCTCCATAGTAACCAATTGTAATAGTTCACACCCATGATCTAAAAGGGCACACAATGTTTGGGTTATTTGTAAAAAATATTATCCGGTGCGCTACGTAAATATTGTAGCACCAATGTGTTTAGTCCTCAAGTACACCAAAACATGGTTTAATAAAAAAAATTACCAACCGTAAAATTCATTTTTACCATTTTCAATGTTGTAGAGTTCAAAAGAACCGGTGCAATATTTTCCTCTTTGAAGCGCATGTCGTCAGTGATTTCCTTGATTTCTCTCCTTCTTCTTCTTCTTGTGTGCATGGCCTTCGAATTTTGTCAAACGGTGGGAAAAATTGTTTTTCTTTACTACATGCTAACCATGCCTCCCCGACGAAAAAATGTCCAGGTAATATCTTTGTTTCTTTATAACTTAAGTTTTCAGTGGATTAAAATTTAAAATTGAGTTATTTTTTCACTATTAAAAATAAATAAATAAATTGCGCGGTGCATTCAAGACATTCGAATCGCACCATGGTCAATGACCCTGTAAATTTACAGGGTGCACTGTTACATAATGTTAAATTCCTTGGCGATGCATAGGTAAAACAAGAATGAACTGGCACGTTCGTTTATTGACGCACTGCATAAAATTGTATAACTATTCAACAGTGCGTCTAAATACCTCTAATGCATCGGTCCATTACGATACATAACGTACTACATGGATCAAGTATATTTTTTTGTGCGGTGAGTTCGTAAGTATGCACATCGACGCGTTCATCTTTACAAGCACACCGCTATAAAAAAATTGCATTTTGTGTCGGTATGCCCTGTAAATTCTCTGTGTTCACCGCTAGTAGTGCAAGCCGAATGACTTGAACGCACCGCCCAAAACAATTAGATCAAAAATTTCAAAGTTTCTTACTTGTCAATTTTAAAAAATTGGTGGGGCAGTGCATCGTCGTTATCTAAACACACCAGTGCATTTAAGGAATGTATACGCACCTCCTTAACTAATTTAAAAAAAAATATTTTACCATCCGTTAGGATTTTAATTTGTTTTTATTTTAAGAGGTGCATAGGGTAGTCGTAACACACCGGTGGGCAATATGTTAATTTTAAAAAATTGGTGGAGCGATGCATCTCCATTACTTAAATGCACCAGAGAATATAAGGAATGTATACGCACAACCTTAACTAATTTTTAAAAAAATATTTTACGATGCGTTAGGATTTTTATTTTTATTTATTTTAAGTAGTGCGTAGGATAACCGTAATGCACTAGGGTGTGGATTTATGTGACCACACTGGTGCGTTAGGGTTATACAACGCACCACATAAAATAATATAATTTTTTTTATACAATGCGTTAGTTTACATCGGCACACCGCGAGCGGTGTTCACAAGTTATGTACGCACCGCGGGAAGTGCTTGACAATTTTCCAGGCGCATCGATTTTGAAATTTACTTATTTTTGAAGGAAGTTATTTTTCCATATTTATCAATAAATTTCTCATTTAGTAGATTTGTTTTATGTTTTATGTATGAGTGAAGCTGATGTATTTGATATATTCATCATGCATAGATGTGAGTAGAGAGAAGCAACAACAGCAGGAGCAAAGGGTGGACCTATACAATGTTGTACATGAATGGGAGGCGAGGGAGAGGGAGAGGGATTTGTACCCTCTCCCTATTACTACAACGACTCACAGTACAAGGAAAAGACTCTCTAGCACAGTTTTTTGCAGACGCCCTTATAACAATATCCCAAAAATACGTTTATAGTGGATGATACTAGAGGAGGTGAGAGGGCGAAGGTTTTAGCGGATGTTTTTACACCGGTGATTTTATAAGTACATAACGCACCAGCTTGTTTTCTACAATAGGCACATCGGTACCCTCAAAACTAGCGCTTCGTAGTAGGGTTATTTACAATAAAGAAAAATATTAGCCGGTGCGCTACAGAAATAAGGACACACCGTAATAGCATTCTTTTAAAAAGATACGGTGCGCAACGTAACACCGGAAGAACCAATGTGCTATTAGTAGAGCACATTGTTATATGGTTAAATAAAAAAAAATTACGCGCCAATGTAGGATTGTGTCAAAAAATATATTCTGGTCCACTCCATTGTATCATGTGCAACAGTGCTCCAATATGGAGCACCATGTTATGGTTAATTTCCAAATTTAGGCGGTGCTCTATGTAAATCCAATCGCTTCGGGGTGTCTCTTATTATACCGCACCGTGTCATGCTTAAACAAAAATTTTCTCTCTATTGTAGTTTTTCAAAAAATGTACGACGATGCACTATGTAGTAGTGTATGCATTGGTGCACATGCATGCATAAAAACACGTGCACTGTGCTAGGGCTATTTAAAAAATAAATAAAAATGATGCGCTCATTAAACATGTATGTCCCGGTGTGGTTATGCATCAGGTGCACCAGAACAAGGTTTTATTAAAAAACAATATCAACGTTAAAAAATAATTTTTTACCATTTTTAGTGTTGTAGAGCTCAAAAGAACCGGTGCAACCTTTTTCAGTCTAAAGCGCCCTTCCATTGGTACATTCCTTGGTTTCCTTCCTTTTGTCTGTTGCTCTGTGTGTGAATTTCAAATTTTACCAAACAGTGGGAAAATTTAGTTATTTTTAGTATGTCACAACCATGCCTCCCCGATGAAAAAATGTCTAGGTAATGTCCTTGTTTCTTCACAACTTAAGTTTTCACCTAATTAAAATTTAAAATTGATTGAAATTTTAAGTGTAAAAAAAATTAAAAAAATTGTCCAGTGCGTTCGAGGCTCTCGACTCGCATTGCCTACGGTGCTACCTGTAAATTTACAGGGCACACCACATACCTTGGTACCTTTCTCGGCGACGCGTTGGTAAAGATAAACGCACTAACACATTATTTTAACGATATACCGAAAAAAATCATATAACTGGTGGGGTGGTGCGTCAAAGTACAGATAATGCACTGGGACACTAAAGTACATGACACACTGCCCTTATCAGATATATTTTTACGCAATGCATTGGTAAACGTGTGCACTGGGGTGTTCATGTTTAACAAATGCACTACTGAGAAATGTAAAATTGTGTTGCAGTGCACCCAATAATTCTTTTGGTGGCACCGTATGTGGTGCGATAGTAATGACCAAAATGCACTGTAAAAAGTTTCATAATTGAAAATTTGGAAAAGTTCATGTGATGGTGCGTCTACGTTAGTTACACTCACCAGTGCATGCAGTGAACCTATATGCACCGCTTTTTTTGTTAATTTTTAAATAATGCTTTACGTGCGTTAATATTTTAGTTTGATTTTTTCTTTAAGTAGTGTGTATAATAAATGTAACGCACCATGACATATGTGTTGTAGTGTATCTTCCCAGTGTGGTACCATTTTCCAATGCATCGCATAACACAATAGAATATTCTTTTTTTGGTGTATTAGTTTACACTAACGCACTTGTCATAGTGCTCACAATATCTATGTGTGCACTATCGATGATGCGTTACTTTTTTAGGGGCCCACCCTTAATGCAATTAACTTTTTTTTTTGAAAGAAGTTATGTTTCCGTATTTATAGATAAATTTACCATTCAGTAGATTTTTTTTATGTTTTATGTATGAGTGAGGATGATGTATTTCATATGTTAATAATGCATAGATGTGAGTGGAGAGAGAAGCAACAACAACATGATCAGAGGGTGGACTTGTACAATGTTGTACGAAAATGGGAGGCGAGGGAGAGGGATTTGTACCCTCTCTCTATTAATGCAATGACTCATTTTCTCTTGAGGGATGTAGGGCTCCTTAAGTACTATGAGGAGGATACATACCTTAAGGGGCACTCCAGGTTTTTGGTTCATCAGATCCCTCATGGGATGTCCATCAACCGGATTTTTGTGTGGGTCTGGATCAGTGGTACCATCCCATGGAGGAGGATATTTACTTTATCACTAGGTTATACAGAAGAGGGGAGGATTTTCCCCAGTTCCTATATGTAAAAGTAGGTGTTGGAATTGAGATTAATATCATGTATTCTTAGTGATATATTGGGGTTGAGGTACTATCCCCAACTGATTTTCAGGTGTTTGGTGGACAGCTAGAAATCACCTCTTTCGGAAGACAAGGTTAGGTGCCTCTCCCTCTTAGTGACTACCATAACCCATTTTACCAATGAAATGAAGTGCATTAGCTGCCCTCTTTTGTATTATGTTGATTCGTTGGTACAACGACCACGGTGTATCGGATGGTCTGCCATTTTTTTTATGGCAGTTTTGTATAGAATTCGACAAATGTTAGGCTATGATACGTGGGAGGTCGAATTTCCATTTTTCCTCATAGTTGTTTTCCTTATTTTTTGAAAAGTTTCAAGAGACGAGGCTAAATTTTTTTCATCGGCCTGCTAGGTTGAGGAATCATGTTTGAATCTGCATGTGAGGGGAGATGATTCCCAAGAGGGTCCAAATGGATTTTTTAGCTAGGATTGCGCCAGATACACAAGGGATACTAGGCAGTGTGGTGGATCACATTTTCATCACAGTGACATGTCCTTACATGGGTTTGTATTGGCAAGGATGTCTGACCATACTCTTCATAATAGATGAGCCACCAAATGATAGAAGTATTATTATTATTTTTTTAAATGAATATATTTTCATTTTATTGTCTTACTTAATTAGAATAAACTTAATTCTAACATGTTCTTTAAGTTGTTTTATTAATTTGTTTAATGAATTAACTGTGTAATTATTGTTATGTACTATATATATTGTAGATATTGGAAATTTCAATGGGGAAGTTCCTCCTTCCCCAACAAATGAATATGAGGAGATGATGCCTGAGGCTGTGTCGGATTAGGGTCCTTGGGTGAAGATACCCAACAACATGCACTGTAGGCTTGATACCAGATTCATGTTGGAGTTGGGAGACAGACTCTCTACACTTTTTAATGTGGTGGGAGTCTATCCTTCCCTGATGCATGACATCAAGGAATATACTACGTTCTTGAATATTTGGAGGGATATGCCACGTGATTTGATGCCTCTTATGCATCATATCACCGGAGATTCTAGGATACTATAAGCGAGGAGGGCTCCTGATGATAGGCATAACTCTTCTTCTAGTATGACATGTTCATTTAATACCCCATTGATTGATGAGGGTGGTCATGATCATCCTTCTCCACATCCTCCTCCTCCTCCTCCTCACCCAAATCATGAGGAGGAGGCACATATTCCTCATCCTTCTATTTCACCTCACCTAGATGAGCATGTCGGACCTATTCCTCATTCTCCTCTTTCACCTCACCTAGATGAGCATGATGAACCCAGTCCATCATATTCCACTATAGAACATGCCTCCACTACTGTTGTATATACGCAAAGTATGCCATTGGTTGGACCAGATATGTTATAGAATTTATTTGACTTCTCCATGATATATATATATATATATATATATATATATATATATATGGTGCGTGTTTTTCTATTGATCATGTTGATGATGTACTTAATTTATATGTTGATTTTGATGTGTATATTGTGAGGTCATGTTAGATTTGGATGTTAAATGTGCTTGATAGATGTGTATGTTATAACATTGTTCATTAGATGTGCGTTTTTGCTGTTGATTATGATTATATACTTAATTAATTTATATGTTGATGTTGATGTGTACATTTTTAGGTCATGTTAGATATGTTTAATGTTAAATGTGCTTGATAGATGTGTATGTTAAATGATGCTTGTTAGATGTGTGTGATGATGATGTTAGAAAATGCTTTTCTTTTGTTAGATGTGATCACAATGATGATGCGTTGTTAAATTATTAGATATGTGTGCTAGCTAATTATTGATGTTTATATGTGCTAGAGGTATATATAATTAGATGATGTTAGCTAGAGAATATAAATGTGTATTTTAGATATTGTTTATGTTTGTTATAAGATTATTATTATCATTGTGTTTATTTTTTTTAATTACAAAGTTCAATATGGTTGAAACTATAATTTCATATATAGTTCATTATACATATTCATTCTAACTATTTTTTTTCAAAAAACAAATTAAATATGGATAAATATTATTTTCCATTGTACTAATTACTCTTTTTTAATAGACTCTTCTACACTAAAAAATGTTATTATAAAAAAGTTATGATCTCCAATGATAAAAATTCTATTGGCTTTAAAATTTTATGGATGCAAATCTTCCTATTGTTATTTTTGTTGGTATTTTGTAAGTTGATTGCTATCAAATTTTAAAATATTACTTCATTAATTGTAGTTTTACTCAATATTTGGGGCATAATTTTATAAATATTTTCAAAAACAATAGTAAAAGTATGTAAACTAACAAACACTACTTTAGTTAAAAAACAAATTATCACAAAATCATGTTATAAATTTAATTTTTTAATTATAAACCATATTTTTTGTTTATCTTACTTTTTAACATACAAAATAAATTAACATAAAATCAGTTTTTGAATCATCATGTTAAAATATACTAAAAAATGTTGTACTATTAAACATGCATATCAACCATATCATTACATCTAATTATATCAACATAAAAAGTAGAATTTCATATCCCATTAAAAGTTCAATTGGACATTTAACATTTTTCAGGATTTCACAATTGGAAATACCTAAAGAAGATGAAACATTTTTAAAAACATGCAACTACATATAAATATGTTCAAATAACAATCGTTCCATGCAATCACAAATAATTTGAAAGAAAAACACATTACGCATCAAACTGACTGTTAACCAACTAAAATTGTTCAAAGTTTTGTTATAATTAACTTAACATTTCCTTTGTCAGAAGATGAATAAAAAACAATATAATTAGCAAAATAAAAATTATAACAAAAAGATACAACAACAATATTAAAGATGAAATAAAACATGTGCATATCACTCTCTGTTTTTATCACCCTCATTATTTTCCTTGCTTGGCATGATAACATTGTTGTTCTCAAAAATATGTTTTGATGTAGGGTCATATCTTAATACAAACCACCAATCCCTATCCAACACATCCGGGTAAAAAAACTCGTGTTTGCAGTGTTTTGGGAAAACATAAATCTCCTTAGCTTCATCCCACATCTTTTTAGAGTTGTATCATATCATCCCACTATCACAATCTTCCTTTATATTATTCCGATCAAAGGTGTCCCACCACTTGCACTTAAAAATAACACATTGGAAAGAAGAGAATTCCACTCGAATGATCTCTTGTATCTTTCCGACATAAACTAACTTCCCATGTATGGTGTTTTGATCACGGTGGATAGCATGATTAGATTGGTTGAACTCGACTTCCACTCAACAATCTTGTGTCATGTGTCCATCATTGACATCCTCTGTGCGAAAATGATCTTCATATGCCCACATAGATGGGAACAAATGCACCTATAAAAAAATGAACAAATCGCAAGTGTCAATA
This sequence comes from Picea engelmannii, assembly GCA_009831015.1. Lineage (NCBI taxonomy): Eukaryota > Viridiplantae > Streptophyta > Pinopsida > Pinales > Pinaceae > Picea > Picea engelmannii. The sequence goes on along the minus strand of ML776558.1, from coordinate 1,232,076 downwards.
TGTGTCTAATAATCCGACCATTAAAATATAAAATAATATATATGTACTTACAATTCAAATGTGCATTACGAATTTAAAAATGATGTACACAAAACGATTATTATAGAGTTGTTGCAACCAATCCCTATGTTTAGTGCATTTTCTTATTCACATGGGTAACAACCAAATGCACCATATTTTTCTCTGACTTGGTCAGCAAACCAACTATTGGGCCATATCATTGGCATATTTTCTTTTAAATGAGAATGATAAGGAATTCTTCTACCATTCAACCATATGAATTATTTCCTGTCACTTTCCTATTTCCTCCTCTTCTATTCATACAATGCAACCATAATTGTATTTCCTCCGAATTGTAAAGAATGAATTTATTGATGGCATCAATTTCAGAATTTTCTGATGTATTCATGAAATCAACCCAACATATAATACATATGAGATCATGAAAATATACATTATGAAGTTCAGTGTGAATATTTACTGTGTAGAAATTTGACAAACGATAAGTCACTTACTATTTATTAGGCACCTTTTTCCATTCATTTGGATAATCTCCCCTTCTCTTTTGTCTTCATCCCTTTTGCCATCCCAAATCATTGAACCTGGTGTGTTTTCAATCTTCTTGATATACTCACTAGCATAATAGAAAGACTCATATGATATCTACCCTCGGGTTTTTCCCTTTGACGAAAAAATCATCCAACGACATGAGACCACCCTAACTAATTCAACCTCATCTACTAGGTGAATTAGAAGATGAACCTACAAGTCCATGAAACTCAACAGTAGTTCCTTCTCAAACATACAAACAATCTCAACTATCATTTGATGCCACCATGGAATGTTATCCATATGAATCTCCTTTGATGTGATCCAACGTACAAATGCAAATAATTTATATATAGAATGCCTTAGGTCATGTGGGAAGTCATGGTTCACACACCCATGTACAAGCATAGCATAATGACACTTCAAAGTAAACACATAAAAAAATAATTATGTTTTATCCCATGGCATAAAAATAAAAATTACAAATAACAAAACCATATTTTTGACATACGTCGTACCTTTAGAAGGTTCAAATGGTCACATTATTTCAACCCTGAAAAATGGTATTGATGCACAATGAAGCAACGTCGTAGGGAAGACCCATATAGAGAAGGCACCTTCACACCCAATTTAACTTCCTTTGCCAAAGAAAGATCTTCGTTCTTCAAAATCCGTGGGACATCACCTTCTTTGAAAGACCAAGAGGGACCAACCTCTCCTCTACTTTCTTGTCTTGGCCAATGTTTCTTTTTAGTTTTTGATGAAATAATATCTCTCCTCACAACCAATGTGTCACTTTTTTTTGATGATATGTGCCTCCATAAAGAAGATGAAACATTTTTAAATATATGAATGAGATATAGTAAGTGGTAAATATTAAGATGCTCCCAATAGGGGAGCTCATAAAAGATAGATTTCCTTTTCATGCCAATGGGAAATTTCTCAACATAGGTTTCAAATAATTTTGGATCATCAAACATAGTCTCCCCAGTTGAATCAAACATTTTTGTAATATCCTTCTCCTTCTCTCTCTCATATGCTCTAAGCCATTTTGATGGTTTCATTATTGTAGGCCTTTCGGTTCTCTCTTGTTTACCATTGAAAGAGGATGTTTCTCTTATATAAGGGTGTTATTCTGGGAGGAATACCCTTGAGTAGTCGTAGATTGGATTTCGTAGGTGGTCGGACCACCTAGCCTTCAAAGAATCCACAAAATTTACTTCCATGATAGCCTTTAGTTACAAGACCTGTGAAGTTATTGTATAAATAACACGTTAGCATTTAAGAATAGAATGTCAATCACACTGAATTAAATATGAAAATAAATATTGTTACGTATATAAAAAAATCAATAAACATGTTAATTACCATAGCAATCTCCTAATCCTAGATAATCATGTGTGGTGTAAGCACATATTCCATACAACATAAAACTACTCTCTGTTGCGATGGGTGTTGATACATTGTATACATGTATCCCTTCCCATAATTCATTCAATTCATCTACCAATGGTTGTAGGTAGACATCTATATTCTTCACTTTTCTTCTACTAGGGACTATAAGAGCCATGTAATGACCCCCGTCATTGTGACAACATGTGACACATAACAAGTGAAATGTTTTTTTAAAATTAGGGAATTAACAACAAAAACAATAAACAATGCAACTCAATGAGTAACATGATGCCCACCACCAGGAAACATACAACACAATGAACCAACATACTAGCACATTATGAAACCGGATGCAACATGCAAAAGTCAATTAGACAAAATAAAAACGATTACCTTCCCATCCTACCCTGCAAGGTTAGGAACTCTAGGAATCATAAGTAATGCTCAAGCCCATGTTCCCATTGATTTTGAACATTTAAGGTCTCAAGGCTGACAATTGTTCTGAGGAACAAGGAGATGTCTACATCCTACCCGACACACACAATATTACGCCTACTAAGCTAAAAGAAAACCTCAATCAAACCAAACACAAAAGATTCGACAAATAGTCATAAGAAACTTCTCGACGAGTGAGAGACAATCACAATAAAGTTATAAAAACAAGTACAACCATAAATACAACAACATCCACATCGGGAGGCATGAAACCCTAAGCCAGGTTTCATATGCACTATCGCTCAACACGCGCAATGATCCAAAGTTAAGAAATCATGTCGCCACAGTGCAATGAACACACAAGAATCCCAAGAGAATTCAAATCTAAACCTTTAACAAACACAACCAGTGGGTCAAGGTACCAACTTAAACTATCAGAGTCCTAATACATGAATAACGTTTCCATTGATAGCAACTTATGATGGAATTGAATAACATCTAAAATAATTTATTTCATTTATAATATCTCATAAATTCTTAGATAAAATCCAATCTAGCTATACCTGAATCACTACTTGAAGATCAAATTACATCCCTAGCACCAAACATAATAAGGTGTATGTCTTGTTGAATCAACTATTTATGTTAAGGATCTCTACTTTGTAAATCTATTCACACCCATAGTATCAACATGGCAAGGTGCATCACTTTGTCAAATCACATTGTTTATGTTAGTTTCTCCCATTGTATCACACACCTATAAATATCTAAATTCCTTGTAAGGCTTCTATAGAAAACATTTTCCCTAGAAACAATTTGTAGGCAATAAAACAAAAATAACTTATATAAACCTTTTGCAGAAATATTAAAAAGACATCGAAAATTATTGGGAAGGTTGTTGATGCTACAGTTTCAAAATATATATAATTTGATGTGTTAACCTTTATAATAGACCCAGGCCATATTCCAGCTGCCAAAATCCCGAAAATAGTCCAAAATTACAAAAGTAACAATTATTTGTGTGATAAGAGTAGAATTTGTTGTGTTATTGTTGCGCTACATATACACATAGTAATAAATCTATGTGTAGTTTTAATTTAAAATTTAGATATCATTATAATCCCAGTGTATTAATAACTAAAATTCAATGGCAATAAAATCTCTGTGTAGTATAATTGCAATTCAAATAGAAATAAAACTTTCTATGTAGTAATAATTAAATTTCAAATGGCAATAAAAATCTGTGTAGTAATAATTGCAATTCAATAGCAATTAAATTTTATGTGTAGTAATAATTGAAATTCAATGCTATTCACTACCAAAAAGGGGAAATCAACATCCGACAAACCACTCACTTTTGGGATGAATCGTTGTGATGCAACAAATGACTGTTTAAGAGAAAAATTTAGGTGAAATAAAATCCAAGGACGCGACGACTTGCCAGCCCGTGATTTCAATTTAATTTGTAATAAGACTCTTCACGTTCCAAATTGAAAACCTTTAACGTTGATTTAACAAAAAAAAATGATGGCCTTATTTTAATGGAATAAGGGAGAAACTTCCCAAGGGAACTGCCACTGCCAAATCTCAAGATAAAGACACTCTTCTCCATTCTGGACGCACTCATGACTATGACGACAAGATTTAACAACCCACCAGTTGATTGTCATCAACAATTACTTCATATTTTCTCTGTTGTAGTCTAACTGGTTGACTCTCACTGGAGAGACCTGGGTTCAAGTCCCCACAATGGAATTTGTTTATTTCTAAACCTTTTTTTTGTAGTAACCAAGACAATTTTACAGTAGGGAAAACATTTCTCATTGTTTTTATTCTTGTAGTAAACGATTGGATATTCTTGATGTGTTTTCCGTATCCTTTTCAATAAAAAAATTTATATTTACTATTTTAGATAGAAATTTGAACATATATAGAAATGAGTGTGAGAATTCAGAAAAAATTATTTGTTAATATCAAACCTAAAATAAAAATCCATAATGCCATTGTTCTTTGTCCGGAAGCCCAGTTACTACACACATCAAAATGATTTGTCATACAGACTTTTCTAACATAAATTTGCATCCATATCTTCTCCGTGGAGAAACAAAATAATGAAACAACATAGATTTATGAGCATCCTTCCTACGATTTTTAGCCAATTCTTGTGGCTAGTATCCCCATTGGGTTTTAATCATATAAGCCATCTAATAGTGGTTGGGAGATGGGACCTTACTACTACCTCCTGTGAGGTATCATCATTCAACTTTGAATGAAATCCAACTGGACTAAAAAGATAAAAGCACAAGGTAAAGAGTAGAAGGAATTACATAAAAATTTACAAATAGATTCCACCTGATGTGCCATAATCGAATATAAAAGAAAAATCACATTCAAGGAATAAATCAAACACAAGCAGGGGTTAAAAATGCAAGCAAGGTTTTGAGTCTGGGGATCATTCTGGCCACACAGAAACTAGATTGTAACTCCAGAAATAAAATATACACAGAGATAATAGGAAAAAACTAACAGGTGCAACCATCGTGTGTTACAAGAATTAATGTAAATATCAAATCAAATTTATGGTACTATGCTTATTGATCAATTCAAGTTAACAATGAATTCAATACTGAGTATAATGTCTATTGTTAATGTTTTATTTTATAGTAATCGCAGTAATCAATATAAGTTTACCAAGAATTCATATAAATGAACATTTTTCATTAAACAATAGGAGAATACTGAAACTAATTCATTTCGACAATTTCAATTCTAAGCCGGAAATAAAATTATTGAATTACATTTCACCATTGCTGTCCAAAATCAATTTCAACCTTCACCATTATAGATATTCATGTACAGAAAATTTAGACCAAATGTTTCTTTTATTTTTAAACAAAACAATAGCACTTGCTTACATGTAACTGACGACAGATAACCAGAAGTCGCTATCCCACGCTTGTGCTTCGCCTGAGTCCTACTTGCGCTCTATCCAAGTGTTTCTTTCCAACCGTCGAGACCTCACTGGTACCTCCCAGCCAATGTTAGGGGCACTCTTCTTCCCCCTGAGCCCCCCCGAGCTACAAAGGGACCATGCACACAATGCTAGAGAATTCTATCTTCACAGCTCGCCTTGTAAGGTCGAGCTACCACTCACCACCCGAGCTGGGTATCCCAACTCCCACAAGAGATTTAAGATAAAATTTTGGTAGCATAACGTTATGCAAGGAAAATGTAATCCATACTCCTCATGTACCATCCTTTTTATAGAGTTTTCAAGTGATTAGTTTCCCAAACCGTCATTAGAATCCTTGTTATTAAATTTAATTAGGAAAAACCTCCCCCATACACATGTCAAATGATCCCCTAGTTGCACTAGAAAATTAATTTATTAATTAATTAAATTTGCCTATTTCTCTCACCCACCTAAAAGTGTTCCTAAAATCCCTCCTCAGTGTCCCAATATTCCCTTTCATTTCTTAAATGACTTACGCCTTACTTAAATCCTAGTTGAGTTCATAAATATAAAGTTCCAAAGGCTAGATTCCTTACTAAGTTGGACATTCCCCTTTTTCTTTAAGTTTCCCTTTCTTTTAAGTTTTCCCCTATTGCTTTTGAACTAAAAATCAAATTTAGCAAGTGTAGACAAAAACAACCATTTACCCTTTTAATAAATTTAATCCTCCATTATAATTTTTACTTTAATAATTAAAGTTTGTATTTGTTATTTTTTTCATGTCTATTTAGTTTTTCTTTGTCCACATGTTCTACTTAGACCTAGGTTTTAATTTCACTAGGGTGGGCGACAATTTTTAAGGGAACTTTTTGTTATTAAAATTTACCCATCCCATCATCTATTTTAAGGCCGACCAGGTCCTAAGGGGGCATAGTTTTCTAGGAACTAGGGTTATTAACTTGCCATAGTTAAAATCACAATGTGCTCTTCAGAACACACTACATGCTTCAAGGGTGCCACTAGCCTCTTTATGTTTTATTTGTGCGACGTGCCCTCCAAGATGCACTACATGCTCTAAGGGTGCCACTTGTCACTTGACTGAATTTTGGTAGACATCAAACCCCTGGAGTCAATAATATGTTAGGTGATCTTGTGGGAGACTAAGGGCCTCTAAGGAATAAGGACCCTTTTTTATTGTGTGCCCCTTAGAATCATCGTGAGAAACTGTCACAGTCTTCCCTCACAACATCGTGGGTCTTCTCAAACTAGGTAATCGTCAACCTACAGTTCGATCCGCAATGGGAGTGCTAGTAGGTTGTGGCAAGGATATTGCCACACCTCTCCCTTAATGTCTCTGGTTGTCATGCGTGACCCCTTTAGTCCAAATGTGAGTATGGTCGGGAAGCTATCATCATTCTGCATCCATCAACGAATCATGTCAGCAATAACAATCAACATCATAATATCTAATTATATGTACATATTTCACATCAACAACATTCAAACCCTAACAGTCCACTTCCTGAATTGATCTGGAGTCCACAGAGTTTCATCGATGCCTTCACGTCCTCAAATGTCCAAAGTCCTACACACTTAGGAGAACCCAGTCAATAGCACCTTTCGATGTAAATACAACAAAAATAACATATCATCAAATCCACAATATATCATAATCATAATCAAAACAACCAATCGTATAAAGAACTAGATCAATTGCACGCAAGTGTGCTCAAATAATAAGTCCACTCAATGCGTTCAAGAGTGGGATGTTACATACATCCCCTCTTGTTTTAAACTTTGTCCTAAAGTTTCACAGTATGTAAGTGTTGAAATAAATTGTATCAAAATATCATAGGTCTAGATATCAAACAAGAATGGAAACTGTTGACGCATATCATATGCGTCCTCCCAGGTCGCCGAGTGAGGACTATAGTTGTCCCACTAGACCTTGATTTGATCTATTTCTCGACTCCATAGCTATCGAATGTGATGGTTCATTATGCGGATTGGCTCCATTGTGAGCACACCCTCATCTGATACCCGTAAGTAACTCATGTAAATAAAATGTGTAGGATCACTAACATAATGTCTCAAAATAGATACATGAAAACAATCGTGCATATGCCTCAAGAATAAGGCAAGGCTAGTCGATAGGCCATGGGCCCCATATTTTCCAAAATCTAGAAGGGTCCCACTAAACTAGGAGAGAGTTTATCACCCTTCCCAAACTTGATCAAACTCTTATACGGTTTAACCCGCAAGAAGAATCGATCACCAACTTCATAACTACGGTAAACATTATGTGCATTTACATAACTCTTCTACCGATCCTGCACTTCTTTGATCCTTTGTATTATTGTTTTCATTTGATATTACATTTCTTGGATCTATTATGGTCCCACTAGGACCCTATCCTCAAGATGATCCCAACAAAAAGGCATCCAACATGGTTTCCCATAAAGAAACTCAAAAGACGCCATCTTAATGGTGCTTTGATAACTGTTGTTGTATGCAAACTCTACCAGTGGAAAGAACTCTTCCCAAATCTTTGGTTTGTCCATAACGTACATACGCAACATATCCTTGAAGATTTGGTTTGTTCTTTCAGTCTGCTTGTTTGTCTTTGGGTGATATGCGGTACTAAAGTTAAGTTGGGTTTCGAAGGCCTCTTGGAAACTAGTCCAAAATCGTCATGTAACCATTGATCGTCTATCAAATATAATCCTCTTAGGAATGCCATGCAACCTCACTCTCTCGCTGATGAAAACTCTATCTATATTAGGTTCCTGATACGATGTACACATAGGAATAACATGATCACTCTTCGTCAGAGTGTCGACTACCAAGAAAATCGAGTCGTGTCTCCTTGCCATCAATGGCAATCTAACAATGAAATGCATCGAAATGACCTACCATTTCGATTCAGGAATAGCTTGTGGATGTAGTAATCTTGTCGGATGTTTATGTTCATCCTTCACTTGTTGATATTCTAGACATCTCTTGATGTAGTTGAGTATGTCTTCCTTCATTCCTTTCCATAAGAATATGGGTTTAAGGTCTGCCCTCATCTTCGTGACTCCCAGGTGAGCCATGTACACTACTCTATGAGCCTCGTTTAGGATCAAACTCCTCAACTCATCGTTGGGTGGTACGTAAATTTGACTTGTAAATATCAATACTCCGTCGTTGTCTAGAGTAAGTCCCTCAAATTTTTGTACCATCATTGTGTTTTGTTCGATAAAATCCTTGACCTCTTTGTACTAGTCGTCGTCACCCTATTTAGTTAGAATATTTTCATGTAGATTCATCTGAAGAGGAATCACAAAACATATGCATGGTCTCTGACCCAACGCATCATCCACTCTGTTCACTATCCCTTTTATGTAAGTAATCTCGAAATCATACTCACTAATCAATTCTGACTAATGTCGTTGTCACGTGTTCAAGTCGCTTTGCCTAAAAATGTGTTGTAGACCACAGTGGTCCATTTTTAGTTCGAATTTCCATCCAATAAAGTAGTGTCTCCAAACTCTCAAGAAATATACGATGGATAACAACTCCAAATCATGCATCACATAGTTCTCCTCATGCCTTCTCAACTTTCTCAAGATGTAAGTGATCACTCGACCATCTTACATCAAGACTCCACCTAAGCCTTCCTTGGATGCGTCAATGCATACCAGGAATTCCTCGTCCATGTCAGGGACCTTTACTATCGTTGTTGTTGTCAACAGGTCCTTGAGCCTTCAAAATACCTCTACGCATTTCTGGGTCCAAACAGACTTCTTGTTCTTCTTCTGCAATTCCTTGATCGGATTTGCTATCTTCGAAAAACCCTCAATGAACTGTCGATAATATCCCACTAAACCCATGGAGCTACGCACTTCTGGGACATTTTTCGGCCCAGTCCATTCCATAATAGCCTTGACCTTTGCTGGATCCACAACGATACCTTCACCTAAGATGGCATGCCCTATGTAGTGAATCTTCGATTGATAAAACGATCATTTAGACAACTTCCCATACAATTTGTTCTCTCGTAGATATTGTAGTACCATGCGCAAGTGCTCATCATTATGCTTCATCGTCCGAGATTAAATCAAACTATCATCAATGAATACTTGGAAGAACTTGTCCAAGTATTCACAGAACACCCCGTTCAACAAACTCATAAATACCCCTGGGGTGTTCTTCAGTCCAAACAGTAAAACAATAAACTCGTAATGTCTAAACCTCTTCTTAAAGGCGGTCTTAGGTATTTCATCCTCCTTTATACTTAACTGGTGATACCTTGATCTCAAGTCGATCTTTGAAAACACTGTCACACCATTCATATAATCAAACAGATCATCAATCCCTTGCAACAGATATTGATTCTTGATCATCGCCTTGTTCAATTAACGATAGTCAATGCAAAGTATCCATGAACCATCCTTCTTTTTTATGAAGATAACATACGCACCCCATGGTGACACACTTGGATGTATAAGTCCTAGGTCCAACAACTCCTTCAGTTGCATTTTCAACTCCTGTAACTCAGGGGTCAACATCCAATAAGGATTTCTTTCTATCGGTTTAGTTCTCGGTTTTAGGTCGATGGTAAATTCCAATCCCCTCTCCGGTGGCATCCTAGGTAACTCCTTAGGGAAGACGTCCACAAAATCTCACACCAACGAAATTTTTTATAGACCTTATGCTACTCCCTTCTCATTTAACGCAAGGATCACATAAAGCTTACATCCATTGCACATGCTCTTCCATAGCTTTAAGGAAGATATGAACCTCAAGGAAACTCCCTGGTTCTGACCTACAATCAATTGTCTCTGTCCCTCATCATCAACCAAGCTCAATTGTTTCTTCTTACAGTTTAGTATCACCTCATGAGATTCCAACCAGTCCATACTAATCATGATGCCATAATATCCAAATATTGTGACATACAGGTTGGCCCTAGTGACAAAATCTCCCAAGTTAAGGCTACTGCCTGCCACCTTCCCTCCAACCTTCTCTTTGGCTCCTGAAGCCATTTCTACAAAGCTAAACTCATCCTGTTCCACTGCCTTTACCTTAATTATTTTTAGCACTGCACTAGAAATAAAATTCTCTGTAGCACCTGGATCTATCAAAATACTAAGGGTCTAGTCATCGACGGTATCTGACGTCTCAAGCATAGTTGACTAATGATTTTCCTGGCGGTTATTCATTGCTGCATGAATCTGATGGTCCTTTCCCAAATCTCCCACGGTAGTGGGTTAGGCTGATCCAAATGCTATGGTCCTCTATAATGGGAAGTCACATTGGTAATGTGCCTCTCCGCATGTCCAACAACCTTTCTTCGGTCCAGTACTCCTGGTACCTGAAGTAGAAGCTAACAACCCACCAACCTGGAACCCTAGTCTGTTCTACTAAACCACCCTAAACTATTTTTGTTGTGGTCGACATTGATGTGGTGATCTGTAAGGAGTCCATTGTTGAGGCGCTAGTCTCAAAGGTGTACTTAAATTGGATCCTCTCTGGAAGCCACGATATCTTGGTGAATGTCTAGCTGGTGTATGATGCTTTTGTGTACCAGATGACACCTGTCTTGTTGGTCTCGTTGGAGTCCTACTCTGACCCCCATTGATAAGTTCCTCCTCTTCTATGAGGGCCTTATGGACAACATCATGCAAGTTCTGAGGCATCAGAATCCTCATCTTCGCATGAATGCTGTACTTAAGGACAAACACAAACTTGTTGACCCTAAGATTCTCTATATTCAAGTGCGGAGCATACCGAAGCAACTCCATAAAACAGGCTTCGTACAACCTCCCTATCACAAGGCATTGAACTTATTGAGCTGACGCTCAATGAATTCCTCCGACAGATACCTCTCCCAGAACTGTTCCTTGAATATTTCCCATGACATGTATTCGATGACCATGTTCAATTGTGGTAGGAGCATCTTCCACCATAGAAGAGCGGTCCCCTTTAGTTGAAAGACATCCATGTGGATCTTCATGTTGGAGGTATAGTCGTGAAGTGAAAAGAACATCATCATATTCTCTAACCATGCCTCAATGGCTGCGCCATATAGGGTACCAAAGAACTCGGTAAACTTGACCTTCTCGAGTTCTCGGTGAATTCTACCAATACTGACCAGAGCATGCGGTGGACCCTCAGGGGGTACCAGCACCTTGGCCTCATCTCTATCCAAACGGCTGATCAGTACCTCAAACATTGACTGAAAGGACCTCCTCAGCCCAACCACATCACCCAAAACTATATGTTCTTTTCCGACAACTTGTTCGTCTCCCTGGGGGTTTTATCCCTCTTGCGTGGATGCTACTGGGGGCGTTGTGCCTCCTCCCCTAGCACCCCTTCTTCTACCTCTGTGGCATCCTCTAACCATGATTACGTGCACGAATACAAATCAATTTAATTAGCAACATCATAATCAAATATCTAATCAATAAAATCTGTAGAGATTCCAAGTCATGGGTCGAACCTGCTCTGATACCATATGTAATGATCCCTATCATTGCGACAACATGTGACGCATAACAAGTGCAATTTTTTTTTTTTTAAGTAGGGAAGTAACAAAAATAGTCAACAACGCAACTCGATGATGAACATGACGCATGCAACCAGGCAACAGACAACATAACGACCCTACATACTAGCACATTATGCAACTAGAAGCAACATGCGAAAATGAATTAGACAAAATAAAAAAAACTAACCGCCTGTCCTACCCTACAACTTTAAGACCTCCAGGACACATAAGAAATGCTCAAGCCTAGGTTCCCATTGATTTTTACCATTTAACGTCTCAAGGCTGGTGACTGTTCTGAGGAACGAGGAGGTGTCTACATCCCGCCCAACACATGCAATATCACACCTACTAAGATAAAAGACAATCTGAATCAAAACAAACACAAAATCTTTGATGACCAATCACAAGAACCTTCCCGGAAAGAGAGAGACAATCACAATAAAGTTACAAAAACAAGTACAACCATAAATACAACAACTGTTGATTAAGGTTGGTTTTCATTGATGTCAACCCTTGAAGAAAGCCCCGTACCACAAAGGTTTAGATAATGGATCCAATATTGTTTGATGTAAATATGACTCATTATTGTTTTGTCATGGTTGATAAGAAGTAAATATGGATGAACTCCAAAGTGGTCCCCTTATGGTGAAAGCCCTCACGGGAAGACTCTTTGTGGAGTAAGAGAACCCATGCTTAATTGTGGAATAATGAGATGAAGGATAGTGAATTTGTCAGGGAAAATATCCTATATGGATAGTTCTTGTCATTTCATTTCCGGTGGTATGTGGAACGTCACATAATCCCTCGCGGTCAGAGAGTTATGGCCATGAGAAGTTGGAGACCCCAGGTTTGGGTAATGGACATAAGTTTGTTTTATGGGTAACAATATGAGTTATGATATATTTTCAGATAATACTATTCTATATGAATAGTACATGTCATGCCATTTCTAGTGGTATGTGTAACGTCACATAATTCCTCACGGTTAGAGAGTTATGGCCATGAGAAGTTGGAGACCCCAGGTTTGGGTAATGGACCCAAGTTTGTTTGATGGGTAACAGTATGAGTTATGATATATTTTCAGATAATACTAT
>ML776558.1:1184068-1198214 GCA_009831015.1 Picea engelmannii | reverse complement strand
AATTATTTCAATAATAAATTTAATGGATAAATTAGAAGTGGACCCAACCCTAAAATAAGGAAAGTGGACCAAGTGACCTAGAAGATGTTTTTAAGGAAGCTACTTGGAGAGTATAAATAAGAGGCAAGGCTCTCTCATTTGAAACACGCTTGAGAATATTGAATATATATATGTGTATGATGTAACCAAGGATATCTAAACCAGAATTCAGAGTGAAGGTGAAGAAAAGAAGGCCGAAATGCAAGGAAGGATAAATTCTTTTGATGGTGCTTTCTAAGGTATGTTATTTACAGGTCATCTCACCATTCTCTTTATAAAAAAAATTCTATAATGATTTAGACCTTGAAATTGATCTTAAAGTGAGAAAACATATCCAAGTATTTGTGGTAAAAAATTGATCTTTCGGGTCATTGTATTTTGGGAGTTACACTCCGTGGAAAATAGGGTTTGTGGCGAGTCCTGAAACTAGTCAAAATCAGGTGTTTCGGGTAAAAACGTCATAACTTCTTCATAACAGATCCAAATTTAGTGAGACCAAATTTTTTAGTTAGGGTGCAATATGTAGTATTCTTTGTAGTAGTTTTAGATCAATTCATCAAAAATTTTGTGCGGGGCATGCTCTATAAGGTCGCTCTCTAGAATAAGCCAGAATTTAGCAAGGTATGTCATGTTTGCTATAACTCCTTTTCTGAGAGGTTCCAAGTAGTGAAACTTGGAGGAATTACATAAAACACAATGAAGAACATTTTGTATCAGTTTTAGATCTTTATACAATATATGTTCAAAGTTATGATTACTTCAAGTTAGGGTTGTTGAATAATCCAAAACTAGGCATGTGAGACTACAGAAAAGTTTGATGAAAATGCTAGTCTCTTGTTTTTAAAGTTAAGGAAGGTTTGCAGGAATGTGATCATATACACCAGGTATATTACATAGCTACAAATCATATTTGGATGATGAAATTGATGAGGGATTTTGGTTGAGGTACATGTTGAGTACATGGTTGAGACAAGTAGTTGATGAGTTGGCACATACATGAGGTGTATAGTTGATGATGTTGGTACATATTGATGAGTCATAGTTGATGAGTAGTTGACACATGATTGGTACATACTTGGTACATGGTTGGATGCACTTGTTTATGGTACAGGTTGGTGCATGGTTGATGCACTTGTTTATGGTACAGGTTGATTACAGGTTGGTGCATGGTTGATGCACTTGTTTATGGTACATGTTTATTACAGGTTGAGGTACAATTTGATGCATGGTTTATGCATGGTTTAGATTTATTGGTACAGGTTTACAATGGTATATCTCATAGTGATAGTGTTACAGTGGTTCCATCATTCTACTTCTACTTCAGGGTGGGAGGACGGGGCAAGGATAGGTGGTTTTTGCCACCTTCCGGTTGTAGCTAAAGAACATAGGGGGTTGTAGCCAAAGAATTGGGGAGTTGGAGCTTTCCTCAGGTTGTATCCTAAGAAACTAGGGGGTTGGAGCCTCCTTCCAGTTGCAGTTGGAAAACAAAGGAAGTTGGTGCTTCCAATGAATGTAATTCTTCAAGACATATAAGAAAAAACATTTCATGGTTTTCTCCCGATTTGGGTTTCCACGTAAAACACTGGTGTACTGTGTATGTGTATGATTGTTCATTTGTTCATTTCTTATTTACTCTGTAGTTATTGGATGATAATGATTCATTGATATAACACTTGGATTATATGGTTAAAAGGGATTAAATTTCTCTATTACTGATTCACCCCCCCTCTCAGTAATCCAACAACAACATCCACATCGGGAGGCACAAGACTCTAATCCAAGTTTCATAGGTGCTATCTATGAACACGTGTAATGATCTGAACTTAAGAAATCATGTCGCCACAGTGCGATGAGCTCACAAGAATCCCAAGCACATTCAAATCTATACCTTTAAAAAACACAACCAGCAGGTCAAGGTACCAACTTAAATTGTCAGAGTCATAATACACCAATAACTTGTCCATTGATAGCAACTTATGATGGAATTGAATAACATCTAAAATAATGTAGTTCATTTATAATATCTCATAAATTTTTGGATAAACTCCAAGAACTATACCTGAATCACTACTTTATTGAATCACTACTTGAAGAACAAATTACATCCCTAGCAGCAAACATAATAAAGTGTATGTCTTCTTGAATCAACTATTTATGTTAAGGTTCTTTACTTTGTAAATCTATTCACACCCATAGTATCAACATGGAAAGGTGCATCACTTTTTAAAATCACATTGTTTATGTTAGTTGCTCCCATTGTATCACACACCTATAAATATCTAAATTCCTTGTAAGGATTCTATAGAAATTTTTTTTCCTAGAAACAATTTCTAGGTGATAAAACAATAATAAATTATATAAACCTTTTGCAGAAATATTAAAAAGACATCGAAAATTATTGGCAAGGTTGTTGCTGCTACAGTTTTAAAATATATATAATTTGATGTGTTAACCTCCACAATAGACCTAGGCCATATTCCAGCTTCCAAAATCCAAAAAGTGGTCTGAAATTATAGAAGTAACAATTATATGTGTGATAAGAGTAGAATTTGTTGTGTTATTGTTGCGCTACAGATACAAATAGTAATAAATATCTGTGTAGTTTTAATTTAAAATTTAGATATCATTATAATCTCGATGTATTAATAATTAGAATTCAATGGAAATAAAATATCAATGTAGTATAACTGCAATTCAAATAGAAATAAAACTTTTTGTGTAGTAATAATTAAAATTCAAATGGCAACAAAAATCTGTGTAGTAATAATTGCAATTCAATAGCAATTAAGTTTTTTGTGTAGTAATAATTGAAATTCCATGCTATTTTCTGCCAAAAAGGGGAAATCAACACCTGGAAAACCACTCACTTCCGGGATGAGTCGTTGTGCTGCAACATATGACTATTTAAGAGAAAAAATCATGTGAAATAAAATCCAAGGACGCGTCCACTTGCCGACCCAGGATTTCAATTTAATTTATAATAAGACTCTTCATGTTCCAAATTGAAAACCTTTAACATTGAGTTAACAAAAAAAATGATGGCCTGAATTTAATGGCATAAGGCAAAAACTTCCCAAGGGAACCATCACTACAAAAGCTTGGGCTAAAAATGCGCTGCTACATTCTGGACGTGCTCAGGATTGTAACGACAGGATTTAACAACCCACCAGTTGATTCTCATCAACAATTACTTCATATTTTCTCTGTTGTAGTCTGAATGGCTAGCTCTCACTAGAGAGACCTGGGTTCAAGTCCCCACAATGGAATTTGTTTATTTCTAAACCTTTTTTTGCAGTAACCGAGACAATTTTACAATAGGGAAAACATTTTTCATTGCTTTTATTCTTGTAATAAACGATTGAATATTCTTGATGTGTATTTCGTATCCTTTATAATTTTTTTTTATATATTTACTATTTTAAATAGAAATTTGAACATATATAGCAATGAGCGTGAGCATTCAGAAATAGTTCTTTGTCAATATCAAACCTGAAAAAAAATCCATAATTCCATTGTTCTTCGTCTGGAAGCCCAGTGACTACACACATCAAAACGATTTGTCATACAAACTTTTCTAACAAAAATTTGCATCCATATCTTCTCCATGGAGAAACAAAATAATGAAACAACACAAATTTATGAGCATCCTTCCGATGGTTTTTAGCCAGTTGTTGTGGCTAGTATCCCCATTGGGTGTTAATCATATAATCCATCTGATAGTGGATGAGAGATGGGACCTTTCTACTACCTCCTATGAGGGATCATCGTTCAACTTTGAATGAAATCCAACTGGACTAAAAAGACAAAAATGCAAGGCATTGAGTGGAAGGCATTACATAAACATTTATGAATAGATTTCACCTGATGTGCCATAATCAAATATAAAAGAAAAATCACATTCAAGGAATAAAGAAATTGTAGGAAGGGGTTAAAAACGCAAGCAAGGTTTTGAGTCTAGGGCTCATTCTGGCCATGTGGAAAATAGACCATAACTCCAGAAATAAAAGATACAAAGAGATAACAGGAAAAAACTAATAGGTGCAACCATCCTGCGTTACAAGAATTAATGTAAATATCAACTCAAACTTATGGTACTGTTCTTATTGATCAACTCAAGTTAACAAGGAATTCAATATTGAGTATAATGTCTACTGTTAACATTTTATTTTATAGCAATTGTAGTATTCAATATAAGTTGACCATGAATTCATATAAACGAACAATTTTCATTAAACAATAGGAGAATACTGAAACTAATTCATTGCCACAATTTCAATTCTAAACTGGAAATAAAATTATTGAATTACATTCACCATTGTTGTCCAAAATCAATTTCAAGCATCACCATTATAGATATTCATGTAAAAAAAATTTAGACCAAATTTTTATTTTATTTTTAAACAAAACAATAGTGCTTTCTTACTTGTAACTGACAACGAATAA
Source organism: Picea engelmannii (assembly GCA_009831015.1). Lineage (NCBI taxonomy): Eukaryota > Viridiplantae > Streptophyta > Pinopsida > Pinales > Pinaceae > Picea > Picea engelmannii. The sequence continues at coordinate 1,193,732 of ML776558.1, read as the reverse complement.
CCAAAAGTCTTTATCCCGTGCATGCGCTCCACCCGAGTCTTGCTCATGCTCCGTCTAAGTGATTCTTTTCAACCACTGAGACCTCAGTGGTACCTCCCAGCCAATGCTAGGGGTACTCTTCTTTCCCCTGAGCCCCCCAAGCCGCTAAGGGGCCACGCACACAGTTCTAGAGAATTATAGCTTCCCATCTCGCCTCACAAGGTCGAGCTACCACTCGTCACCCAAGCTGGGTATCACAACTCCCGCAAGAGAAAATTCAGTCAAGATAAAATTTCGGCAGCGTAACATTACACAAGTCAGATTGTATCCATACTCCTCCTCTACCATTCTTTTTATAGAGTTTCAAGTGATTAGTTTCACAAACCCTCATTAGAATCCTTCTTATTAAATTTAATTAGGACAAACCTCTCCTGTACACATGTCACCCGATCCCCTAGTTGCACCAGAAAATTAATTTATTAATTAATTAAATTTTCCTATTTCTCTCACCCACCTAAAAGTGTTCCTAAAAATGCTCCTCGGTGTCCCAATATTCCCTTACAATTCTTAAATGACTTACGCCTTAATTAAATCCTAGTTGAGTTCATAAATAGAAAGTTCCAAAGGATAGATTCCTTACTAAGCTGGATATTCCCCTTTTTCTTTAAGTTTCCCCTTTCTTTAAGTTTCTCTTTCTTTTAAGTTTCCCCCTTTTTCTTTTTAACTAAAAACCAAATTTAGCAAGTGTACACAAAAACAACCATTTACCCTTTTAATAAATTTAATCCTCCATTATAATTTTTACTTTAATAATTAAAGTTTGAATTTCTTGCCCCCCTTTCTTGTTACATGTTTATTTAGTTTTTCTTTGTCCAGATGTTCTACTTAGACCTAGGTTTTAATTTCACTAGGCTGGGCAAAAAAATTTAAGGGAACTTTTAGTTATTAAACTTTATTCATCCCATCATCTATTTTAAGGCCAACCAGGTCCTAAGGGGGAATAGTTTTCTAGGCAATAGGTTTATTAACTTACCACAGTTAAAATCACGACGTGCCCTTCAGAACACAATATGTGCTTCATGGGTGCCACTCACCTCTTTCTATTTTATTTTGCGCGACGTGCCCTTCAAGAATCACTACGTGCTCCAAGGGTGCCACTTGCCTCTTGAATGAATTTTGGTAGACGTCAAACCCATGGAATAAATACTCCACCAGGTGATCTTGTCGAAGACTAAGGGCCTCTAATAAATAAGGACCCTGCCTTATTGTAGCCCCTTAGAATCATCATGAGTGATTGTCGCAGTTTTCCCTAACGACATCGTGGGTCTTCTCTAACTAGGTAATCTTTAACCCACAATTCGAGCCATGAGGGGAGTGCTAGTAAGGTGTGGCAGGGATACTATCACACCTCTCCCTTAATGTCTATGGTTTTCATGCATGACCCCTTTACTCCAAATGTGAGTCTGGTTGGCAAGCTATTGTCATCCTACATCCATCAACGAATCATTTCAACAATAACAATCAACATCATAATATCTAATCACATGTACATATGTCACATCAACAACATTCAAGCCCTAACAGTCCACTCCTAGACTTGATTCTGAGTCCATGAAGTTTCAGCGATCCCTCGACATCCTCAAACATCTAGAGTCCTGCACACTCAGGAGAACCAAGTCAATATCACATGTCGATATAAATACAACAAAAATAACATATCATCAAATACACAATATCTCATAATCATAATCAAAACAACCAATCGTATAAAGAACCGGATCACTTGCACACAAGTGTCCTCAAAGAATAAGTCTTCTCAACGCGTTCAAGAGAGGGATGTTACAAGACAACATAAGATGTTCATTCTTCACGGACAACCATGGGGGGATATTGTTATTTATAACTACTATAGGCCAAACATAATATTTGGTGTTTTGGAGGGAATATGGGTTGACGCCATCCATTGCTATGCTAATTTGTAGAGTTCGTACTTCATCCTTGAACTTTTATGGCCATGTAATCTCTATATGTTTCATGGATATTGAACATGTTGGGATTCATGTAAATACTGACTCAATTCTATACCAGGCATGTCATCCCTGGAAAATAGCTAATTCTTTGGAACAAAAGAGCCTTTGAATCCTTGGGTTTATAGACATGTGCCTCAATATCTTATGAGTCAGACCATGTGATTTACCATTTTTATTTGATTTATAGTGCCTGTCATGCCCATATTTTAGACATATATATTTTTATGCATATTCTCCTCTATATAGAATACAATCATTCAGACATACATAATATTATATATAATCAACACCTAACATTTTCAAAAACTATGTTTCCTCTTTGCAACTACTAGGAAAAAAATTATCACAGGAAGAACCTTATCTTTGAATATCCTGCAGTTAGTGGGAAAAAAAAATGTATAAGGTCATTTAATGTTTATAAAATAAACCATTTCTAATGTTTATTGTGTGACAAGATTTGTTAAAATTAATATAAGACACTTGCTGGTCAATTACCTCAATATTACCAAGAAACATGTGTTTGACATGCCAAACTTTTCTTTCACGTTGTATAGTAACATTGTTGTCCCAAGCTGGGTAGACTTTGACCAGGCACTAGGTCCAAAGAGAGGGGTGGCGGAAGAATATTTTAGGCTTTCAAAAATGGTATCATTGATATGAGCATCATCCACTAGCTCATCATTCTAGAATGCGTCTAACAACATTGTCTCCATGGAAGTCGCATCCCATAAGTAATCATCGAGACCAACCTCTTTTTGATTTTCTCCATTGCCAACTTCTAAAGAACTACTATTGTTGTAGTCATTCCTAATTGGTGAATCTGGACGTAGTGGGAATTGAATAGGTGGTTGATTCAACCATTTTTGGTACTCTTCCTCTCCGATTTGTGCTCTTATTGCAACCTTTTCTCAAGTTGACATTTTTGTGGGGTGCAATGGAAGATGGTAGGTAGGTTTCTCATCATCAGAAGAATCGTAATTTCAAAAATATTGAACATTAGTACATCGATGCTATTAGTAAGCACAATGCAATAATTTGTTTGTTCAAATTACATTATACCAAACAATTATTACCATCGTCAACCAAGGATTCCAGTTGGAAAATGGTATCTCACAATTGGTAGGGTAAAGCAACTTTCCATTTTCATCTACCAACTGCTTGTTGTATGTTTCTCCTTATAAGACCTTATGATGTTTTTGAACCAGTACTATAATATTTTATGCATCTGAACTCGATTATGAATTAGGATCATGGAAATTTGAACACAATTTTTTTTTTTTTTTTTTTAATTTATTTATTTATTTTTATTTTTTTTTATGTCTGGAGGAATCAACAACTAGTTGGGCTCGTGCTCGCATTACACGTGGCTGTGTTATGCGACCTCTACCACTATAACCTCCAGGTGTGCCCATGATGCCCCTTACGTAGCACACAAGGTAATTCGGGGGGAGTTGAACTCGAAACCTCATGGAACTTCATTTTCACGACACTTGCCAATTGAGCTGCCCCCCCGGGGGCAATTTGAACACAATTTTATTCATATTGACATGGATAAAAAAAAATCAATGAGATAATCGAAACATAAATAAAATAAGTTAAACTTATTGGAGATGGAAAGGGATAACTCCACGATGGAATTTTAGCAATATGGAATGGGATGGAATTTGAAGAATTGATCATTTGATCATATAATAAGGTTTTCTCCCTGCATTTCAACAAAATTAGCAATTAATTTTCCTATACATATCTAATATAAATTTCGAGGACCATACCACAATCTAACTTTGAATATAGTTTTGAAACCATTTTTTAAGAATAAGCTGACATAAAACTTAAAATGTATACTAAAGTATTGCAAGTCATGTGAATTCATCCTAAAAGATAATTTGAGATGAACATACTATTTTATGTGCAAATAAAATTTCAAATAACTTTAGAAGCATCCCAGTGCGCTTATAAACCACAAACACATCGGTGCGTTGAAAAATCAATCATACTGTGTTTCGAGATTTTGTTAATAAAAAATGATTATATGTCTCTAGTGCATCAATTAACATGGACATAATGGTGCGTAATGTAATATGGATGCACTAGTGTGTCTTACATAAATGCACCGTTGTGTTGAAAAAAAAAAGCGCGAATTTTTTTTAAACAATCAAAAAAAAGAGTGGGAATCAAATTTCATAAAGGCATTTAAATACTAAAAATCTGTTCACTATTTCATTATTCTGCAAAATTTTGCAGGGGGAGACTTGCAAGAGAGACATACAGAGGAACACTATGGACGAGCATAATACTTTGGAACCACATTATTATTCAGAATATGAGAATTTGAAGGAATGGCGATTCACTCTAAACCCTTTTCATAAAGTTTTTTTAATATTAAGAAGGTATTCAATATTTTCATTATTTTGTCAATATTTACAGGAGACATATTTGGAAGAGAGATATATTGGGGAGCACTATGGAGAAGAAGAATACTTTGGAACAACAAAAATATTCAGAAAATTAGGATTTGAAGGGTGTGGTGATTCACTCAAAACCCTACATTTAGAATATATATATATATATATTATATGTACCTTAGTTCCTTGTTTTATTTTTTCTTACATGAATGAAAAATTTCACCCTAGGGTTTAACTCCCTCTATCACTTCAGAATTAGGGATTTTCGTTTTAGGTATTTTAGATCTAATGGGTTTGTTTTTCTATATATAAGTGTTTGACATGTCATGCAAATGGACCACTTATTGCATCGGATCTGAAATGCAGTCGGCCCTCTGCCTTTTTTAATTTTATTTTTCTAAAAGGTTTCCGATTTGATGTTTTTCCCAAAAATGTTTTCCAATTTTCCGATGCACCATTTCAATAGAAACGCACATATGTGTTTATGTATAAGGAATGTACTGATAAAGCCATTTTTTTTTTCTTTTTTTAAATTCAAAAAATACGGTGCAAAAATAAAATATCGTAGATGTTCTCATCTAAACAACACAGAAAATGTTGTCACATAATTTTTTTTATTTTTATTTTTTATTTTTCTTCTCATTGGTGCATAATTTTTCTATTGTTTTCTTTTATGAATGTTTACTTTTTTTGCTATGTTTTTGTTTTCTACTGTAGTCGTTTTCATTTCTTCTATATATATATTGCATTGTTTTAATTCATAATATTTAAAAAAAAAAAATATTTTTTTCGGTGCGTGTTGTTGTATGGAAAGCCCCAATGAGTTTTATGTAATAAACACACCAATGCTTTGTATATAAAAAGTGCACCGGTTACAACGATTTTTTTCACTGAAAATTATGTGATTTATTTATAAAATATATTTAATAATTTTTGTATTGAATGGTACAAGTTGTATATTGATAAAAAAAATTAGTGAGAATATTCAAATAAGAAAATTTTTGGTCCACACAATGATGACACATCCAGAAAAACAAAAAAGATAGGTTCTCTATAAATTCTATACAAAATTAATATGGTTGAACTATATGTAAGTTTAACTAATATGTATTGGTTAGTGTGTTTCATGCAGGGCCACAAAACAAGGAAGCTCAATAAGATTATTTCTGATCTAAGTGTGGAAGTGCATAAAAGCGTGATGGAAAAATTGCAGAGGGATGAATCAGGTGAATGAAAAAATACTATTCAATATGATTTTTATTTTTTTATTTTTCATTAATAATATACTTACGAATATTAGATGACATATTTCAAATAATCTATTAATTCACATATGTTTAATATTCTACAAGAACCAACAATGAGGGAACAAAATTTCATCATAACAAAACAAAATTAATTAATATAGAAGATGTAAATGATGATGAATTGGTCCTTAGCTCATCTGGAGTGGTGTTGGAGATTAATAAAAGGGGGAAACACTTTTATAGAACTATGACCGATATAGTGGAATGAATGTATAGATGCACTTTCCACTTACAATATAGAAATCAATCCAATGATTCAAAGAACCATGTTATATTTAAACTACATGAAGCATTTCCAGAGAAATGATCAATGAGACCTATCAGACTTGCAATAGAAAAACCTACAACAACAAAAAAGAATCATTCAAAAATAAATATTTCTAAAAACATTTTTTTAGAATATATATATATATATATATATATAACCCCAAGTTTCCACAAATCAAACTGTACTACACCCAACTTTGCACAATTTGTTTCCTGAGTCAATGAGGTTGCTTCATCCAACTCCAAGGATGAAAGCCACCTAACTCTATTGCACTATCTGACTGTGATGTTGTTGCCTTGTTGATGTTCGATTTCCTTGTTGTTGTTGTTGCCTACTACAACTGATTGTTTCACACTTCGCTTCAAAATATTTCCTAAGTGTTGAACTCTTGTGAACCTACTTTTGCACCCATACTTTAACCAGTTCTTCCACGTCTCCTCACACCGATATCCCATTTCCTTGGACTGATTGGGTAGATAATCCAACCGTTGTGCCAAGCTCATGAGAATGCACTTCCTCATTCCTAAAATTAGTCTTTTTTGTTCCATCTCCATCACTTTGTGTAACCTCGAAAACAAAATGCACTTGAACCACCAAGCCATCTGAATTCCCTTCAAAGAACTCCTTGCAACAATTAGGAAATGCTAGAACTCGAAACCAACCATACCTTACCAACGACATCCTCCACTACAACCATGTTCTAAGTATACTTTCTTGGACCTCTGCTTCCCAAGAAACTGACTCTCCACATGAACTCCCCTCAATCACCATCCACAGCTCCAAAAATATGCAAGACCTTCACTGCGATACAAGGATGAGTGCATCCATCTACTTCATGAATCCTTTTAAGTCCCAAACTTTGCATCAAACTGGATGAACTAATCTCCAATGTCTTTCCATCTCCACACCTTGAATACTTCTGCTTCATGGCACCATGCACCCACTGCCCCACTGCCAAGTCAAACTTCTTCTAATTAATTGTTGTAACTCTACAAAGAGATACCTTTTTCGAAGGTTGTGGTATACTAATCTAACAACCCATATCAAATCAACTATTTTTCTCGGTGATGCACGAAACGAAGACATCATGATGGAAACATTCCCAATCAACTTCCTACTAAGAATCTACTCTAGGTTACCCCAGGTCACCCAACACATCCAAGTGCTTCACCTTGTTGAAACCCATAAATGATCCCCTTTGCAATAACTTATGTGATCACCCTCTACATTTCACTTATATTATCACTTTTGTGGTTAGATCTGTGACAATTTATGTGACAAATCATGCATTCATCTACCTTGCCCAAGTGATTGGTTCTCCCAACAAACTATGTGCATGGTCTCTCAAGGTGTGCACAATAGGTACGACACTCACTTTTGTCATGAATCAAACCAACTGAGTATGTACCCAAACTATCTCTATGATCAAGTCTGCGACAAGTTATGCGATGAACTCTGCGATGAGTTCTGTGATCACCCACCATGTCCAAGTGCTTCATTTCACCAAAAAATACTTAGATATTTCTTAACAACTTTAAAACTTAGTCATTTTTAATCATACATCCATGAACATGTGAATCCAAGAGAGTGACAATAAAATAGAAAAGAGAAACATAGATATAGTGTGCGCAACCCAAACCATGCCTAACACTCGGCTAAGTATTTGTTATTGTAAGGAATTACAACATGAGCACTATCGAATTGGTTTACAACTTGGAAGAGTCAAACAACTCGCCTCACCTCACCAAGACACTCATACACAAATCTGTCACCAAGAATATTTGTTTCATTCGTCTCCTCATCCTCCTGTAGTGCACCTAATATGTACACTCAAATACAGACTTGTTGTCTCTTGGTTTCCACAGACTTCACACATTTTGATTCTTCCTCACACATGCCTCCAACAGACCTTCATTTCTAGACTTCCCCAAAATTGGCCCAAGAGAAGCTCACCCAACTCTGTCCATTGAATCCTACTCAAGGAAGCACAAGTCCTCCCATGTGGGGCAAATTGTCTTGTTGAGGGATCTCTCCCTCTTCATTTTCCTTAGTTTCACATAGCTCTCTTGCTCTCCTTGTCTTCCAAGCTCTTCCTCCCTTTGTTGTGTGCCTTTTTTCTCTTATAGGGACTCCAAAAGTCACTATCATGAATCGCCATGTCCTTTTGGGGTGTTGTTCCCCTTTGCAAACCCATGTCCAAATGAATCATCGTGCCCCTTCATGGACCCAATCACTGAAACAAATCATTGCGCACCTTCACGGACCTAGTCACCCAAACAACACCATGCACTGATCAACCGTCATGTCCCTTGGTACCTGCATGACAATTTCCCAACCTATGTTGCTTCATACTTGGGAAAGCCCCTTAGCATGTTCACATTCCCAAGGCATCCATTTTCCAAACTTGGATGATGGAGAAACCCCATGTATTGTCTCCTTGAATACTTAAGCAAAGTTCTATGTTCCCATCTAGCCAAGGACGTTACAATTTTTATAAATAATTTAATTTATATATAATAGAGTTTTTATAAATAACTTAGTTTAGAAGATAAAGTTTTTAGTTGTTTTCATATAAAGGTTCAATTTTTCATTTTTATAATATAATTAACAAATTTATTTAAGTAAATAACTTCTACTTATTTGCTTATCCCACTTCTCCAACTGACAATTAATATTGATCAGTTTTAACACACAACTCACTTGCTCATTCTCTTATGAGGAAAGCTGAAATTACCAGTTGGAGAGAGAGAGAAGAGTGGCGCATCTCTTGGAGAGGACTATCTATATTGGTTTGAGTTATCTCTTGAACATTGTATAAGTTATTTATGATAAGGAAGTTTTTGCTGGGTTTTCTTCCCCTAGAGGGTTTCCCAGGATAAATGTTGTGTCTCTTGTGAATGTGTATTTCTCAGTGATCTTATTCTTATGATGCTCTTATCTATTGAAATGCAAAGAACTATAATAATGGCATAAAAATTAACATGGTATCAGAGCCAACCTAAAGGAAGCACAATTTGCAAGAGGAAAAATGTCACTGTTACCATACCCAAAAATTAGGGTTTTGCAAAAGTGAATATTTTCAGCTCCCTAACCACCTATAAATTTGTGCCCTCCCCCAAGGATCCTTTTGGCACTTAGAGTGCACCTTTTCAGTGGCTAGATCTCCCAAAAAGTGAAACCCTAGTTTCAAAAAGTACCAGAAAACCAAAGTACCAGAAGTACCAAAAAACCAGAAGCACCAGTCCAGAAATCCACAGATCAGATTTGATGGGGTAAACGTTGGATTTTTGAAATTCTGACTACACTAGCTAACTCAGCTCAGGCCAACGCATCTATCCCCTCAATCAAATTTTCAAAATTCGAAGTTTGAAAAATTAGGGTTTCCTCATAAAACCCTAAGCTATAGTTGTAGTTGCAGTCTCAGAACTAGTTACAGTTGCAGGCGTAGAACCAGTTGCAATCACCCTTGAAATTTTCTCAAGAGTTGGTAATGATTATCGCTGCTACCAGATGGAGCCACTACCTGCAAATTCTATCTGAGGTATGTACTTACATATGTTTAATGGTTAAACCCTAAAGAGTATTTGTAGGAGAAGGGATCTCTTGCCATAGATCCAGAAGGATCTCAAGATCCAACACATTCAGAGGAATGATGCAACCCAGGTGTGATTATTC
>ML776558.1:1145177-1179826 GCA_009831015.1 Picea engelmannii | reverse complement strand
GGGGGGGGGGGGGGCACTAGGGAAACGTCTTTCCTTTTTTGCCTCAATTTTTGGGTTGTTTTCATTTTTCGTGTCCAATTGTTGGGTTGTTTTTCAGCACATGGTTTTTCACCGATGGTTTTCTATTTCCGGTTAACGAATTAGGGTTGTTGACTAAGCTACATCATTGGATTAGGGTTTTGGATGTTGTTGTATCCTATATGTATATTGTATTGTAAATAATGTATGAGATGATTGAATATAGAATATGTTGGTTTTCCTGGTTTGGGTTTCCAGGCGAAAAATATATGTGTAATGTAACTATATGCCATTGTATCTTTTATATTCGTTTACTAAAAATCTATTTGCAGTAAATATTTGTACATTGTTAAAATCTACCTTACCATTCAAATGCTTGAACTTCTGGTCGATTTACCAAACAGACTCTCCTAGATTCTATTTGATTTCTATCATCGCATTCATATACTGATATTTTGAACTTTGCCACTGGAACTCATTGATTAATGCCTTCTTTACATCTGCAATGTTTGTAGGTTCTCATTATGGATTTTTCATTACTAGGCTCATAAACCATTTTAGTGCGCGGTCTCTGAATGTAATTGCAAGCTGAACCACTTTTATGTCTTCATCTGTGACATGTTTATCTTCCCAAATATTTTCAAAAATAAATAAATGTTTTTCTGGGTCCTTCAACCCTTCTCCATGAAACTATGGTAATTGAATGGTTGGATCTACTCCTACCATTGTAACATTTTTTGTGCTACATATGCATGGTGTAGATAACTAGCTACTTCTACTTGAATTCCCTCGACTTATTGAAATCCTAATGCTACTAATTAATGGTTGTCTAAAATATTATTTTGTTCCTAATTTCATAGTCACACATGGGGTCATGGGTTCCACACAAATTCGGATCTAGAATGGAGTTCAGTCTTCTGCGTCGAACCCTTGACCTCTGGTTTTTTTGTCGTATGTGGCGTGCAATATTTCCTCAATATTTTCCATAGCACTGAGATCCTCTACCTCTTATTTATCACTTTCCAAGCCTTTCCTCTCGGCTACTACGCTCTTTTTCCTATTCATCTTATATTGTTAGGGTCTTTTGATGCACATCATCCCCTCTTTGTCCATTATTTCCTTAATATGTTCTCCATCCATCATAATAGGGTCCATTTCTTCCTTCTACTTACCACTTTCCATATCCCTCTCCAGACCTTAGATCCTTTTCATTTTTTCTCCCAATCTCCCCATGCACATAGTGTTATTTCATTGTTGGACTCCATTGTCATCACACCTTTATCATGCAATAAAATCTTGGTTGATGTATAAAGTGATATTATATACCTTCCTCTTTGACCCTTCAAAAACTCATTATCTACAGTAGTATATGATTTTTCAGTATTGACTACAAACTTGGTAATGAATCCCACAATAATGTTTTCTAGCCACAAATCCATGGTGCGCATGAATTTGTTGTTGAATTTCTATAACTGCACAATATTTTTAGTAGTCCATTCTACTGGTCTTATCCGATTAGTTGGGTGATTTTCCTTCAATCTTAGTATCCACTCCTGCAGAAAATGTGGAAATTCATAGAAAAATTCCTCATGAAGATCAGTAAATACATACCTCTCCAAATATTGGCGTGGTGTATACTTAGAGTTTCTATTGTCTTCCTGGGAAAACTCGATCTCTTTTGTTGTCAACCATTGTTCAATCTCATGTTTAGTGGGATTCCATGGTTTGAATGTCCCCTTATAACACTTCATTCTCTTCACTGTTCTTCTCAAAAATTCCCTTCCAATCTGTTCTTCTGGGTTCCAACCGGCAACATAATCATTTGTTGGATGTTTATTGTGTTGACTTGGGTTCTAGTTTAGGTTTCTAACAAAACCTTGCAAACCATCGACCCTTCTAGAGACCAGAAGGAAACACTGCACACAGAGTGCACAATGGAGTCCCACCCAAGATGGATTTATGGGTGACTGCAAGACTCAAATGTCTGCAAACGTGGAAGGGAGGATACAATGGGGATGATAAACATTATTTCTACCTCAAAATGCATCATATATATAATTCTAATACAACATTATATCCATATATACCATTTTTTACTCATTAAGATTCATTCTGCAGTAAATAATCTGTCTATTCTAGTGTGCACTGCATTTTTACTATTAAGAGATTCATATATTCATCATAACTAAGAAATAACAGAGATAAGAGAAACATTCCACACATAGACACAAGTTTTACCATGGTTCACCCCCCCAGGGATACATCCACAAAGTTATGGTTATATTCACTCTTTTATTAATATTTATCAAAGTTTATAGTGTTGCGTGCATTACAATTGAGGCTGACAATATCGCACTAAGCTCCACATCTTGTGATCTTACCCTCGAGTACAATGCATATCTCTAGCTCAAAAGTTTCTCTAGAGTCTAGATCTCCAAAAACTCTAACCATCACTAGCAATTATATCTCTTCATATCTCCTAGTACACATCTATATTACAAAAATGGGATAACACCTGTTGTAACAACCCTATTTAATTAGCATGGTTGTTAAATTAAATTTAATTAATTATTAAAATAAATTCATTGAGTCTTTTATTATAATATTATTAAATTGGTAGGTGAAGTAATTAATGGGAGGAATAAGGTTGTTGAGGAATTAATGGGGGGATAAGGCAGTTGGGGAATCGAATGAGGAAGAGGGATTCGAGGGAGGAGGATAACGAAGAGGGGAGAGGACTTGGAGAGGGGTATTTTGTTGTTTGTTTTTTCTGGAGAATAAATTGGGGGAAGAAGGAGGAATAAATTATTAAAGGAGGAGGAGATTGGTGAACAGGTTGTTTTTTTTGGGAAATCTCATAGGGACATTGTTGTTGCTAGGAATTTTGGGCTCGGGGGCCAAGAAACGACAAGGATACCTAGAGCTAGGGATCCGAAAAGGTTGTTCCTAGTTGGCTGGGAGGTTAATATTTAGTTTGGGGTAGTTTGGGCAAGAGCAAGGACAATCGAAAAAGGGGGATAAATCAACTAATCTATAGGTTGAGGTACATATATTATGTTGTTTACAAGTTGATCTATTGTTATTATGTTGTTGTTTTATACTTCCTGGTATAAAGAAAATCATGAAAGGAAAACCTTGAACTAAATTGAATTTATTTCAGTATAAAATTAGTAGATATTTATTTATTTTGAGGCTTTGTATGGAAGGCCTTACAAATGGTATCAGAGTCTGGACTCAAAACTGAAACCGAGGGCTTGAACAACCACTCAGTTTTTCAAACCAGTTCCTAAGATAGCATGTAACCTACAACCTAGAAACCATTAAAGATCGATTATGAGAAACCAAGAATCATCGAGTTGGTTGGATATTATAAGAATCACTTATTTTTAACTTTAATGACATGCTCAAGGTACAAGTAAGGAGAAAAAGTGGAAATAGATATTATTCTAAATATCTTATATAATCTAAAATGGAAGTAGAGTGGAGTGTAGCAAATTGTGCTTATCTATTTTGTCAAAAACTACTAAATATTCCAACCATAGAGATAATGGAAAAACTTTATTGGAAATCTCTATAGGACAAAGAATTGTAAATCTCTCCTTGATAGATCCATTTTTTTTACAAATAACAAAAATAATAATAATAATTTGAATACTTACAACAAAACCCTTTTCACACTAGAACAAAAGAACTACCCCCACCTCTATATGATTGTGAATAAAAATGGATCCAACTATTTGACATTTGAAAACACTCATAAATTTGTTTATGCAACTTCTGTTTGAGAAAAGGAAAACAACGTTGATCTTCTTCACACTAGAATACAAGAACCATTGAATGAAACAATTGTGCACAACCTGTATGTAATTGTGGAGAAGAATAGATTGAAATACTTGGCACTTGACAACACCCACAAGTTGGATTCCTCAATTTTTATGCCATATTAAAAAAAAAAATTAAAAAAAACAACACTAAGGATTATCTGGGAGGAATCACTTTGTAAAGAAAATAGTTTCACTCCCATACTCTTTAAACCTATATTCTTCTTGCTCGAATGCAATAGGTACCTTCCCTTTGTTGTAGAAAATTGAACATAGGATAAAGTGAGAATTCACCTATTTGAATATTGGTCCAATAATTGGATATGAACAAACTGCATAGGTTAGATGAGCATGATGCACCCTATCACCAAAGCTACAAGGGAGGATATCCCACAAGGGAGTTCATCTTTTCACTACCACGAGTCACAACACTAGAGACCAAATGCCAAGTTTCAACAACCGAACCCAAAACCATGTGCCAAGCCACCATGAGGAGTCCACACAGAGTTGCAGGTACCAATACACAAGTCAGCATCGACAATGCTCACAACAAGCACCATGGAGGAGTCCACGATCCATAACTAGTGCACACACGTACAAAGCCATGTGAGAGATTTGCAGTAACTCAGGGTTTCTTGAATAGGGACGAAGAACAAATTGTCGAGCAAGATGAGGCTCTGAAGCTTCCCACCCATGCAGAGATCCGACGGGATGAGACCCGTGAGATTATCGGATGAGACATCGAGGGCCAACAACTTTCCATTACTCCCGAGACGATGGGGAATCAAACCCATGACGTTGTTGTCATAGAAATTCAACACCGTGAGGCAGGTTATCTATGGACTGAAGTATGCTTCCATGGAGCTTGTTGTGAAACCACGATACAAGAGGAGGAGAGATCATGAGGGAATCCCACAAGGGAGACCACTTTAGCACCTCCCAAAAAACACCTCTGCTAGCAACCCGCACCGCCACCAACACCCAAGCCACGAGGAAGACAACCCACGAGGGGTGTTTTCTTTAGAACTATGCATCCTATGAATCTTTCTGCATACCTTGTATATGAACATAGTTCCCAAGGGCTTATCATCCTAAGAGGAGCCACGACGAGCCAGGTATGCAGTAGCAGCTAAACCTTGGGGCCATATGTGTGTCCATGGATACCATCGCCTAATTAAATGGTGATAGTGCGAGATGGATTGGTGGCCATGGTCGTACCCTCCTGGCGGTCGGACATGGGGTCTAGGCCACACCCTCTAAACTTGATTGTGTGTATAGTAGAGGAGAGGTAAACTATGAGCAGAGTGGAAGTGAGGTGTAGTAGAGGTTGTGCAGAGGAGAATGAGGGCTCTACACACTGGGTAGGGTTTGTATAATTTTTTTAATTATTATTTTATTTTTATGCTTGGACAGGAGGGAAAAGAGGGAGGCGTACGTGGGCCTGATGCGAGGTCTCACGATGCCCAAGGTTATTCAATATTTGTTTTTTGTATACTATTTACTTAATTAATTAAAATTAATTAAGTCTGTTTATTCTTTTTTAAACATACACACACACATTAATTATTTTAATTAATATAAAAAATTATTTAATTATTTTAAATAATATAAAAAAAAATTAAAAAATTACATTAAAATAATAATATTATTTTAATATAAACTTTTTATATTTGTTTTCTTTTATTTAAAATATACCTAGTGGGATATTTACTTATTTAAATTTATTAAAATAGTTTAAACTTAATTAAATTAATTAAGTTTATTTAAGTTATATTAACTAGTTAATCTTATAATATATTATAAGGGTTAAACTTATAAGAATCATAATTATAGTTAATGAAAGAGTGATTAATTAATTAATGTCGATTGATTGATTAAAGAGAATTGAACTATGTAAATTAATTTTAAGGATTAATAAATTGATAATTTATGAGACTAAATGTATTATAATTAATGTTATAAGGACGATTAATATGAGTGGTGCATATTGATACAGAGATGGGTTTGATGCTTGATTATACACACAAGTTAGAGTAATTGAAGATTACAGTGTAGCACTAGCATAACTAGCAAGGTGAGAGAGTTGTTAGGATTCATGAATGAAGTTACCAAGCTTAGAGGATTTTGACCCGACTTTTAGCCACTTACCCTAAAGAGAGTAATGTTTGTTTACAAACAAGTAAAAAAAAACTTACGCCTAACCCTATGTTTGCAAGTATAAGTTTGAGGGAATGTTGAATGCCTTAAACTCTTCCCTAATAAGAATTTGGTTTGATGCAGATCCAGTTATTAAAAATGTTTAGGACTTGGAGAAATCGAGGCAGAGGGGTATTGTCACAAGTACCGCCAATGTCAGCGCTACCACCAGCATCTCCTAAATTAGCTCTCATTTTTCACTCTCTGGAGGTTATTAATGAGACATTAAAGGGATGCCAGTCAACAAATGTCAAAGTGGAACCCGTACCATCTAGAGTGGGTAACACTAAAGCATCGAGGGACTCAAAGGGAGGGCCTCCACTAGGGGACATCACTAGAGAAATACAAAATATCAAAGTCCCAAAGTTTTCTTGGGGTCGTGCAAGTGAGCATGCATAGGCATGGTTGGAAGGAATGACACAATGCTTCTCCTTAAGAGACTAAGATTCCACATCTAAGGCGAAGATAGAAATATTTCAGTTGAGGGATAGTGCCTTGAATTGTTGGGGTAATCTAGAGAGGCAGTTGCATCTTACCCCAGACACCGTAGGAACAACAGGTAGGAGCATTTCATGCTCTATTTCAAGGAAACAAGACCATGGAAGAGTACGAGATCAAGTTCATGGACTTAGTAAAATATGTATCGTACATGGATAATGATCAACGAAAAGAAGAACGTTTTGTGTATGGGTTAAACCCTAGGATAAGGGCCATGGTACAGGTGTGGAAGCCATCGTCAGTAGCCAAAGCAATTGAAAATTCTCATTACATGAAGGAGAATATGAGCTTAAACAAAGGTATGAGGTCAACCATTCCACAACTTCCTGGATTTGTGGGGAAGGCCCCTAGGACTTTATCCAGTGGAGGAAGCTCTAGGCCACCTCTTATGGAAATAGAGTCGCTCCTAGAGTAGTTACAATAGGTATTTCAATGGCAGTGAGTGAAACATCCCACTCATCGCCAACGACGCAGACAGGTCCATGACCTTCTTAGGGAGTAGAAAGTAGGGGCAGGGGATCCAAGGGAAGGAACTCATTTCAGAGGCCTTCACAGGGAAGCACCTTGATTCCACCCTAGATTACTTGTTAGGGTTGTGGAGTACTTCATTACCAGCTTGATTTTCAAGAGCTACAAGCATGCTTTGTGAATATAGAAGGAAAGGCCCTGATGGGAATAGTGAGTAGTAGCCACCAGATTTATGCAGTGGATAATCACTAGGAATAACATCAATCCATGGTGGTGGAGTCATCGAGAATTCTAAATCATGTCAATGTTAAAATTTTGTTTGATTCTGGTGCTACATATAGTTTCATTTCACCTTGTGCATTAGAAAAGTGTGGGCTGGTAGCCTACGAGCATGATGACTTTAAACAAGTCGAGATGGCTTCGGGGGAAGCAAAAGTGGTAGGACCTAGCGTCGATAATTGTCTAGTAGACATGGGAGTGTGTACTATTAGATCGAAGGTGTATGTAACTACTCTAGGGATGTATGACCTAATCATTGGAATGGATTGGTTAGAAGCCCATCGAGTTATGGTAGATTGTTTCTCGAAAAGGGTTCTTTGTGTTGATGATAAAGGAAGGTTAGTAGAGATCCACGATGTACAAAGGAAGGTGTCTCTATGCTTTATCTCGACCATGAAGGTTAATCATTACATGAGGCAAGGTTGTCAATTGTATGTAGTGGAAGTAGTCAATTAAGGGAAATCACCCTCCTTGGATTAGTATCTAGTATTGTCGGAGTTTAAGAATGTTTTTCCGAAAGAGTTGCCAGGGTTACCTCATGAGAGGAACTTTATTTTACCATTGAGATAAAACACGGTGCAAAACCAATTTCCAAGACTCCGTACAGGATGACAACACCATAACTTTGTGAGTTGCAGATGTAGTTGAAGGAACTACTTGACTTGGGACTAATAAGGCCTAGTGTCTCACCATGGGGTGCACCAGTAATTTTTGTCAAGAAGAAGGATGGTTTCTTACGACTGTGTATAGATTATAGGGACTTGAACCATGGTACAGTTAAAAATAGGTACCCAATGCCATAGATAGATTATCTCTTTGATCATATGAAAGGAGCATCAGTGTTCTAAAAAATTGATCTACGATCAAGGTATCACCAGTTAAGGATTAAGGAAGGAGATATTCCTAAAATTGTCTTTCGAAATCAGTTTGGGCATTATGACTTCATTGTAGTACCTTTTGGCTTGACCAATGCGCCAACATTATTCATGATCCTCATGAATGGTGTATTCCGAAAGTACTTAGACTGCTTTGTATAGGTCTTTTTGGACAATATCCTCATCTATTCCAAGAATGGAAGAGAACATGAGGAACACTTGTGAGTGGTGTTGTCATGCTTTAGAGAGAACAAATTGTATGGAAATTTGTTGAAGTGTTCTTTCTTCCAAAAATAAATTCACTATTTAGGTCATATCATTTCCAGTGAAGGAATCTTTTTGGACCCAGAAAAGGTAAAGGCCATTATGGAATGGCCAGTGCCGAAAAATTCTCATGAGGTAAGAAGCTTCATGGGGAAAGAAATTTATTATTGGAGGTTTGTGGAAGGGTTCTCTAAAACACCGAAACACATCACCACCTTCCAGCACAAGGGGGTCAGGTATGAATGGACAAAATAATGTGATATTGCATTCATCGATATTAAGAGGTTACTAACTAGTGCACCAATTCTACAAGTGTCAAATATGAAAAAAGACTTCATAGTCTACATGGATGCTCGAAGGAAGGATTGGGGGCCACGCTAATGTAGGAAGGGGGAGTGATAGAGTATGCATCAATAAAGTTGAAGAAACATGAGGAGATTTACGCTACTCATGATTTAGAGTTGGAAGTTTTAATGCTAGCTCTAAAGCTTTGGAGGAATGATCTAATGGGGAGAAGCTTTGAGCTCAAAACAGACCATGAAATATTAAATAATCTCTTCACTTAAATGGATCTCAATGCCAGGCATAGGCATTGAAGTGAGTTTATGAGTGAGTACAATTTTGGAATTTCATACATCAAGGGAAAGGAGAATGTGGTCACATATGCCTTGAGCAAGATACCATGTGTCTTCTCGTTGATACCCTTATAACTTAATCTGAGGGAGAATATGTTGGGGAAACTTATTGGAGATAGTTGGTATTTAAAGGTTACTTCAACCCTCCAGAGTGGGAGGAAAGTAGATCAAAAGTATGAAGGATATAGCCTGGAAGAAGATGGATTGTTAAGATATTAGGGAAGGATGTACATCCCCGAAGGTGGGGATATTCAAAGCATCGTACCCAAGGAATCCCATAGAGAACTTTATTTTGCACATCCGGGTGTGAAGAAGATGTACGCAGACATGAGGAAGATTTTCTTCTGTGTAGGCATGAAGCATGATGTATTCCATTTCATCGCCAAGTTCTTAGAGTGTCAACAAGTGAAGGCTGACCACCACCACCCGACAGGTCTCCTACAACCGCATGATGTTCCTATGTGCAAGTGGGAAGTCATTTATATGGACTTTGTTGTGGGATTGTTTCTCACATCGCATAGACATAATGCCATTCTTGTGATAGTTGATAAGTTGACCAAGCGTGCTCATGTTATTCCAGTTAGAGACACCTATGATGTCACTGATGTGGAACGCATGTTTATAAGTGAGGTCATTTGTTTTGACGGGTTACCCAAGAATATCATTTCAGATAGGGATTCCCGATTCACATCTAAGTTTTGGAAAGGTTTGTAGTCAGTTTTCAGAACTTAGTTGAACTTAAGCACAACATATCATTCTGAAACAAATGGGAAAAGTGAGAGAGTAAATCAGGTTATGGAAGACATGCTTAGGATGTATGTTATGTATAATCAAACCCATTGGGAAAAGTACCTAACTTTGGTAGAGTTATCCTACAATAACATTTTTCATAGCTCCATTGTAATGCCACCCTATGAAGCTCTATATGGAAGGCCATGCAGGACACAGTTGAGTTGGGAAAGGTTAGAAGACTAAGTGACTGTTGGGATAGAATTGATTCAAGAGATGGAGGAACATGCGATTCAAATTAGGAAGCAACTAAAGGAAGCACAGGCTAGACAAAAAAGTTATGTTGATGCACATAGGAATGACTAAATTTATAAAGTGGGAGATCACGTTTTCATTTGTATCTGGCCTAATAAGAGTACCATTTGGTTTAGGAAGGGGACAAAGTTTCCTCCTCAATTTATAGGACCGTTCAAAATCCAAGAGAGAATTGGGCTTGTTTCCTATCGTCTCGTACTTACACCCCACTTGCATAAAACTCATAATGTTTTTCATGTATCTGTTCTACGTCATTATCTTGCTGATGAATATCATAAACTGAATTGGAAGTAATTGCAGGTATCAGACGTGGGAACCCTCAAGGTAGAGTCATTATGCATATTGGACTGTAGGGTCCGACAACTCAGGAACTGTATGGTATACCAAGTTAAGGTCTAGTGGGACAAGTATAGCCCAGGATCTGTTATTTGGGAGGATGCAGAGACCTTACGACGAGATAATCCCTCACTTTTTTGACCACCTCGGGAATATGTTTCCCAAAGGTTGGGTGTATGTAATGCCACCTTTTGGCATAGACAACTAGAATTACTTAAGGCCTAATCATCTTTATTTTCTATTCACTATGAAATTATTAATGATACACTTGAAATTTTAAGACATATGAACCTATGTGAATGTCAATTCTATGAATGTTTAATGTTATTTGAATTAGGATGGATATTATGCAATCTATTTCTAACTTGAAAATTGTGACATTTAAATTTTTTGGTACGTGGATACCGGATTGAGATTATGATTAAATGAATTTACATGATGATAATGCATCGATATGTATGTGTTTGTGTTATAGACTAATCTGCAGTTCAATAGGCTATGAAATAGCCAAAGAATAATGATGATAAAAGGTTGATGTCGTGAACATCGACCAGGAAACAGTATGGTATGAATTTTGTATGTGAAATTATATTAGTTCAAACACATTGCTATGATAGGTGGAAAAGTGCAGGTGTAACACCCTGTTTCCCCCAGTCTGTAAATATAACTATATTGTCCAAGGAACTGTGGCAAACCTAAAAGTGTGAATGTTTGATTTGATGGACCTTTGTACAAAGGCCGATGAATGTAAATTATGTTATTTTAATAGAAAATGGTTATGTGTTGCATGACTGTTGAAAGAGCGGATGTTCTAAGAGAAAACCATGAATTCTATGAAAGGTGGTGGAGGGGACCCGGAATGGTTTCGTTAACCTCCACCGAACCAATACCATGCTGGAATTAATTGCTCGGATCAAAACAACCCTCTGACCCAGGAATGAATTATAGTTAGGCTGGTAGGTGGGAAGACCTCATCAAGATTTAATAAAGGGATGGGGAAGACCTCCCATACGTAAGGCTTCCAGACCTCACCAAGGACTGGGAATTAGAGCCACACACAATCTTGCTGAGGAAGGTAAGGAAGAATGTGTGGTGGGCAGAGGAAGACCTGCAGAAAAATTCAGAGATGAGAGTGGAAACTCTTGGGTCTGAGGAAGGAATGAAAGATGAACAGTGAGTTCTGATCACAGAAAATAGAGATCAAGCCAGGAGAAGGAGAGTAACCTTCTTCCTTATATATTTATAAATTGGGAGAAGGAGAGTAACCTTTGTCCCTAACATTCATTGAGCTGGAAGTAAGAGATTGAATCTCAAAGAATCGTGGCTTAATCTCAAGGGTGGATAGTGATAAATCCATTGGGAGTGACTGAGCCTATCATTGGGTGGAAACGAGCACCCCTTTCAGTAGTCACATCACACTCTATGGTTCTGATAACTGTTTTCTTGCCTTATGCTTTGAATTGTAAATAATGGATGCATGTGAGTATTTACATGTCTATAAAGGGTTATTTCTTTGTATTAAATGATTAAGTTATGAGTATGCGTTAGTTCCCTTGAAAACTTATATTTCAGTTTGATTTTCCATATGCCCCAGTTTAATCACTCGAAAGCACTTTCCCTAGGAATTTACATCACCGTTCCAGATTCGGAGAAAGACTTTGGGTATAGCTACCATTTTGGTAACCTCACAAGTTACTTTGCCTTGATTCAGAGCTTAAAGCTCTTCAAGTTGGGAAGGTGTTCCCTTCATACCAGTAGTCTAGGAGTCTCAGAACTAGCACCTATTCCCTTATCCAAAAACCTGACTAAGAGAGAGGATCATATCCCAAGAGTTATATAAAGATCCATGTAACCTGTGTCTAGGAACCTTGGAGCTCGAGGCTCCGATATTTCAAATTGCACGATAGTAAGGTTGAACCCTGCAATTTCTGTGAATCGTCAATCATCATTGACCTTCGATCTAAGTTTGATGTGATCCCTAAAATGCAAGGCACGTGTGGGATGGAGAAATATTCAAGGAGATCAATCTCAGAGGAGATAACACTTTTAGGAGCACATATGAAATCTAGGAGACGAGCCCATAGGAGGAGCAACATTTGAATCCTTCAAGCACTTAGAAAATCTTCTAAGTCGAAGCAAGTCAGAATCTCAGGAGGAGGAGCGACAATGGACATTGGATCATAGTGTAAAGGATCAACAGTAGTCTAATCAGAGCAAGCTACACGAGACTTAGCACTTTGCACATGGAAGAGATAGAACTTACTACGGTTTGAGACTTGATATTTATGAATCCCAGATAGCCAAAAATCTGAAGTAAATCTCAATTGTCCGATCAGATGGAGTGAATCTGAATCATCAGATTGTCCGAAGTAAATCTTAGGCGTCGAATGACCCGAAGTGAATCTGAGCCATCATAGTTCAGTAGAAGTGTGGCATAGATCAATGAGTTATGGGTAAAGTCCCGAAGTAATTCATAGCTGTCAGATCCAGAGGGACACTTGACGACAGATCGTAGACTTTGGAGAAATCACCTTGAGAGTTTCAGATTGAGAGTTGAAACTCCCGAAGCTCGAAACGCCAAATATTCGAAGCTCTGAAGGATCGAAATATATCTAGACTGTCATATCTAGAGGACAGGTGGTGTGAATCTATGGATTTTGGAAAAATACCCAAAGTAAATGTCGACCGTCGAATCTTCCGAAATAGATCTGAATCGTCAAATTCAGAGAAAACGTGGTGTGAATCTATGGAATCCGGGTAAAGTCCCGAAGTAATTCATATTCATCATATCTAGAGGAGACGTGGCATGAATATGTGGACTCCGGGTAAAGACCCAAAGTAATCCTTGAACGTCAGATCAAGTCGACATGCGTTAGTGGATTATAACCTTTGGATAAAAGCCATTGGGAAAAAGCAGGAAGTTTGATATTTGAGATATCAGAAGTCTAGATACCCAAACGAGATCTCGACCGTTGATCAAGAAGAGGGCCACAGGACCATTGATCTAGTTGAAATTTCAAACACCCGAAGTAGAAGTTGGGTTGTTGATTTAGGAGGACAGGAGTTCGCAGATCGTCAACTCCAGAATATTTATGTATGAAGGAAAGAAGGGTTTGAGATTTGAAAAGTCTTAAGTCTGGAATTATGAAGGAGATCACATCTGTTGATTTAGGAGGGGCAGATATGGTCCATGGATTTGAAAAGGGAATATTTGAACCATCAGTTCCGACAGTATCGTCAAGATCAGGAGACCGATGGTCCCGTACAATTGAAGAGATCGGAGGTGCGTGAACTTTAAAAATTTGAGGGTGGGTCATAATCCAAAACTCAGTTTTGGAGAAAGGACACATGGAGGCTTGAGGAGAATTGCAGGTTGAAAAGTAGATTGGTTTCAAATAGCCTTTGGTTGCGCTTGTGATTTTTTTTTTGCATGAGGCCAGCACACAAGGTCACATCTGAGGAGGGGCCGAGAAAAAGGGTCTAACACCAACTCTTATTCTTCGTTGAAGCACGAGGGAGAAGGTTGTAGGTATCATAATACCTACACCAAAAGCCAGAAGGGCCTGTGTTTTATTAGGAGGTGAGACTATCAGGTCTCAAAGTCTTGTTTGACTTAGAGATTCAAAGAATCTTGAACAGAGGGTCAGGCTGAGTCCTGGACTTCCCAAATTAGGAATAGTAGAGGGAAAGGATATGTTCCTGTAAGGAGGACAATTTTTTTTTTCCCCCTCGTGGGTGTGTTACAAATTGGTATCAGAGCATGGTTACAACACTTGGACTACTAGGGCTCATGGAAGAGTCACTTAAAAACTCTATTTTGATTACTTTTAAAATATTGACACTCTACCTTACCTCTTTATTAGAAAGTCTAGTTAAAAATGTTATTAAAGAAAAGAATGAAACCTTCTACTGTGTGTCTGCATATAAGAAATTGAATCGTGTATTGTCCATGAACTAATAGACTGTTAGCTAACAATAAGTGTTTTTATCAACACTCGAGCAATCAGTAAATCACAGGAAAAATTCAAGAATAAAGGATGGTGACTTGTCATGAAGTGGGGGATGGCTCCCATAATAGAGAAGAAGAATCTGACGAAAGGAGGGCGGTGGAAAACCCGCTCGATCTGGCTGAAACTATATGGAGCCTCAGGGCCAATTACAGAGTTGCAAGGATGACAACGAGAGTTTGATAATGGAGAAATAAAAACAAATAGAAATTAATGTAGTCTTGTTGCAGAGCTTGTCTGACATACAGAGGAAACTACAACATGAACCCGCAACCAGACATGTGGACCGAAGACATAAGAAGAGAAGTCAAATTCCACCCGAGATCCGAAAACATGACTCCATAAGTGACCACATTGGGAGAATCACCTCGATGAAGGCCCAACCTGGAGGAAGGGGACACTCATCGGTAGAGTCCTCTATAAAGTAAGCTAGCAAATCCAAAGGATCTTCTAGTAGCAGAGAAAGCTCACATTATCAAAGGAAAGGAAAGAAGCAAAAGAATTCAAAAAATCATGATCCTCAAGAATTCAAGAAATCCAAACCACCCTCTTTCAACGAAGATATTAGGAGGGGATAAGAGGATGAATTTTAGATGCTTGGTTTAAAGAAATACTTTAGAGTCCATGACTACTCTGAAAACTTGAAGGTTCGAATAGCCATATTTAACATGAATGGAAAGGCTTCCATTTGGTGGGAATACCTTAGGAATGTGAAAGGAGTCCATGAGAAGGACTTGTCATGGAAAAAATTTGATAAATACTTTAGGAATCATTATTTTTCATTGAGATACATGTATGGGAAGACTAAGGAATTCTATGAACTCAGGCTGGGCAGCTCACCATAGATGAATTTGTCAATAAATTCCTTGAACTACTAAGGTATGTACCCTACATAAAAGATGAAAAAGTGAAAATGCAGTGGTTCATTAGTGGGTTACCTTAGACCTACTGGGATAGGATTGAGTTAGACAAACCAAGGACCTTAGAAGAAACTATCCATAAGGAAAGACATTGCTATGAATAGTTTGGGAGTAAGACAAGACCTCACGAGGACTGGAAGAAGAGGAGTAGTTCGACATTCTAGAAGAAGGGGTTTAAATCCTCAATATTTAAGAACTATGGAAACAATTCTAGAAGGATCCTTCCTACTAGAAGTGTATATCAGAAAAATTTCCCCTCTTACAGTGGAAATAAACCTTTTAAGACAGTCCCAGAAAAGATTGATAACCTAAAGAAGGAACCCTTAAAATGTTGGGGTTGTGGAGAATATCATCGATTGAGGGATTTCCCACACAGAAAACAGAACAGTGAGAGAATATACAATATCCAATAAGATACCACCATCAATTATGTGGCTAGGAGCATAACACAAATCTATGTAGGCTTGGAAAATAATCAAGCCGACCACCAGGCTTGAATAGTGGAGCTGGAAGTTATGATCACCAACTATCTAGTTTCTATTTTAATTGGCCCAGGTTCTAATTTGAGTTATGTGGCCCCTTATACTATTGATAAGTGTAAACCACAACCAATTAGACATGTTAAACTGTGGTTGGTGTGATTAGCCACTGGGACCAAAAGAAAGGTGGCAGAGGTCATACTAGCATGTCAATTCATCATGGGTGGATTTCCCACCTGAACGACCCTTAAAATAATTCCCCTGGGGTATTATGACTTGTTGATTGGTATGGATTGGTTGGATGCTTATAAAACTAAATTGGACTATTATCATAAAACTTTAGAATGTGTAAATGAAGAAGGGAGAAAAACGACCATCCAAGGGATTCAAAAGCCTATCTCAGTGAGAAAAATATAAACCCTTCAAATGAAAAAGTATTGCAAAAAGGCATGTTCCTTATATGACATACAGGTACTAGAATATGTTTAGAATGAAAAACCGAACCTAAAGGACCACCCCATATTAAGAGAATACAAGGACGTGTTTCCAGAAGAGGTACCAGGTCTACCTCCGAGAAGGGATATCGACTCCTCGATAGAAGTTACACTAGGAATGGTACCAACATATAGAACTCCATATAGAATGAGCACATCAGAGTTGGTTGAGCTCAAGTTACAGCTAAACGAGATGATGGACAAAGGCTACATCCAACCCAATGTATCTCCATGGGGAGCGCCCGTCTTGTTTGTGAAAAAGAAAGATGGCACACTTCGACTGTGCATAGATTATAGACAACTCAATAAGTCAACCATAAAGAACAAGTACCCCTTACCAATAATCAATGACATATTCAACCAATTGGGAGGTTCTTCCATCTTCTCAAAGATCGACTTAAGGTATGGATACCACCAAGTCCGGATTAAGGATGAATACATCCACAAAACAACCTTCAGGATGAGCTATGGTCACTATGAATTCGTGGTGGTTCCATTTGGTTTAACCAATGACCTCGCCACTTTTATGTTCTTGATGAATAATGTACTCAACAAATTCCTGGACAAATTTGTATTGGTTTTTATTATTGATATCCTAATCTACTCCAAGAACACGGAGGAGCACGAAGAACATCTTAGACTCGTACTTCACGTACTAAGAGAGCATCATCTCTATGCTAAGTTTAGTAAGTGCGATTTATTTCAGAAGCAAGTCCATTACTTAGGCCATGTCATATCAAAGAAAGAGGTGGTAGTAGACCCCGACAAGATCAGATCTATTATGGAATGGTCTACCCCGAAGGATGTATCTGATATTAGATCCTTCATGGGCTTAGTAGGATATTATAGAAGGTTCATAAAAAGGTTTTCCAAGATTGGTTTTCCAATCACTGCCCTTTAGAAAAAGGGGATTAAATTCATTTGGACATCAAAATGTGAAGAAAGATTTCAAGAACTGAAATACCTCCTTACCCATGCACCCGTGCTAAATATTGCAAACCCAGATAATGATTTCCTCGTGTGTACAGATGCCTGCAAGGAAGGACTTAGAGGAGTCATTATGCAAAAGGGATGTGAAATTTTCTATGTGTTTGGGAAATTAAATGAGCATAAGATCAATTATGTGACCCATGACCTAGAGTTGGCTTCCATAGTACATGATTTAAAAATGTGGAGGAATTACCTCCTTGGTAGGAGATTTGTACTTATGACAGACCATTGTGGATTGAGACACCTGTTTGATCAACCAAAACTCAATGTTAGGCAAGCTAGGTGGATGTCTCTCCTAAGTGAATTCGATTTCGAAATAAAACACATAAAAGGAAAGGAAAATAGGGTGGTTGATGCCCTTATCAGAAGTATAAAAATGATTCATATAGCATCAGTAAGCACCTATGAAACAGATGTCAGGGAAGGAGTCAGAAATGAACAAGAGACAAATGTATTCTTCAATACCATGACCTCATACCTAAGTAAAAAGCCTACAGGGATAAAGTATGAAGGCTACCAGATGCTCGAGGAAGGGCTGCTGACTTACAGAAACAAATTGTATATTGCAAACTAAGATGACTTGAAGAGGTTCATAATGGATGAACTACATAAGAGACCATACATTGGTCACCTAGGATATCAAAAGATGATTGCGACCATTAGGAAAATTTTCTATTTGTATGTATTGAAGAAAGACATAGCTAACTATTTATCTAAGTGCCTAGAATGCCAACAAGTTAAGGCAAAACACCGACATCCAGCAGGATTTTTACAGCCCCTACCGATCCCAAAATGGAAATGGGAAACCATATCCATGGACTTCATCACTGGATTACCAAAGTCAACCAAGAAAAATGATGCCATCATGGTTGTGGTGGACAAACTGAGTAAGTCCTCTCATTTCGTTCTTGTCAAATCAACTTGCAAGGCCATAGATATTGCCAACATATTCATGAAGGAGATATTTAGACTACATGGCATGCCCAAGGAAATTGTATCTGACCCAGATACCAAAATCACTTCAAGCTTTTGGAAATCCCTAATGGCTTGTTTTGAGACAAAATTGTTGTTCAACATGGCTTATCACCCTCAAACTGATGGAAAGACAGAAAGAGTGAACCAAATAGTAGAAGACATGCTAAGGATGCATTTAATGCATTAGTCTAAGAAGTAGGAAGACTACCTACCATTGGTAGAGTTTGCCTACAACAACTGTTATCAGGAATCCTTGAAGATCAGCCCTTTTGAAGCCCTCTATGGTAGATAGTGGAAGATTCCAATCAGTTGGAGTAACTGAGTGGATAGAATTACAATATGACCCAACATGCTGAAAGAAATGGAACAACAAGTGGTTTAGATAAGAAAAAATATGAATATTTCTCAATATAGATAGAAAAGTTACGACGACGGAAAGAGGACTCCCACAAAGTTCAAGACCAGAGACCATGTCTATCTCAGAGTTATACCCAATAAGAGTTCTCTGAGAATGGGAGCCTATGCCAAATTGGCACCTCAGTATTTTGGACCCTTTGAAGTCTTAGATAGAGTGGGATCTATATCCTATAGGCTAACACTCCCTCTCACTGTAAAGGAACATAATGTTTTTCATGTTTCATTATTGACTAAATATGTACATGATGCTAATCATATAATTGATTGGTCTGTGATCGAGGTGGAGCCATAGGGATAATTCCTACCAGAACCCCAATACATATTATATAGGAAGGAAACCTCACCCAAGAACCGAACCATTGCATAGGTCAAGGTGCAGTGGAAACACTTTGGCCCAGATAAGGCTATGTGAGAAATGGAGGATGCCATGAGACAGGCATATCTAATTTTTTTTACTCCTATAAATACATGTCATGTTGATAGATATAACATCGAGGACAGTGTTCCTTTAAGGGGGAGGCAATTGTAACACCTTGTTTCCCCCAGTCTATAAATATACCTATATTGGCCAAGGAACTATGGAAAACCTAAAAGTGTGAATGTTTGATTTGATGGACCTTTTCACAAAGGTCGATGAATGTAAATTTTGTTATTTTAATAGAAAATGGTTATGTGTTGCATGACTATTGAAAGAGGGGATGTGCTAAGATAAAACCACAAATGCTATGAAAGGTGGTGGAGGGGACCTAGAATGGTTGCGTTAAGCTCCATCGAACTAGTACCATGCTGGAATTCATTTCTCATATTAGAACAACCCTCTAACACAGGAATGAATTATAGTTGGGTTGGTAGGTGGGAAGATGTCCTCAAGACTTAATGAGGGGATGGGGTATACCTCCCATCCGTAAGGCTTCCAAACATGACAATGGATTGGGAATTCGAGCCACACACAAGCTTGTTGAGGAAGGAAAGGAATAAGTGTGGTGGGCAGAGGAAGACTTGTGAAAAAATACAGAGACGAGAGCGGAAACTCTCAGGTCAGAGGAAGGACTGAAAGAGGAACAATGAGTTCCGATCACAAAAAATAGAGATTGAGCCAGGAGAAGGAGAGTAACCTTCGTCCTTATCTATTTTTGTATTTGGAGAAGGAGAGTAACCTTCATCCCTAACTTCCATTGAGATGGAAGTAAGAGATTGAATCTCAAAGTATCGTGGCTTAAGATCGAGGGTGGCCAATGATAAATCCATTGCAAGTGACTCAGCCTATGGGTGGGTGGAAATGAGCACCCCTTTCAGTAGTTGCATCACTCTCTATGGTTCGGATAAGTGTTTTCTTGACTTATGATTTGAATTGTAAATAATGGATGTATGAAAGTATTTACATGTCTATAAAGGTTTGTTTCTCTGTATTAAATGATTAAGTTATGAGTATGCGTTCGTTCCCTTGAGAACCTGTATTTCAATTTGATTTTTCATACACCCCAATTTAATCACTCGAAGGTGCTTTCCCCAGGAATTTACATCACCGTTTTGGATTCGGATCAAGCCTCTAGGCATAGCTACCATTTTTGTAACCTCACAATTTAGTTTGCCTTGATTCGGAGCTTAAATCTCTGCGAGCTGGGAAGGTGTTCCCTTCAGACCAGTAGTCTAGGAGAATATGAACTAGCGCCTATTCCCTTAACCAAAAACCTAACTAAGAGTGGGGATCATAGCCCAAGATTTATATGAATATCCATGTAACATGGGTCTAGGAACCTTGGAGCTTGAGGCTCTGAGATGTCAAATTGCATGATAGTCAAGTTGAACCCCTTAATTTATGGGAACCGTCGATCGTTTTTGACCTACAATATGAGTTTGATGCAATCTCTGAAATGCAAGGAGTGTGTGGGAAGGAGAAATCTTCAAGGAGATCAAGCTCAGAAGACATATCACTTTCAGGAGCGCAAATGAAATCTTTGAGACAGGCCCGTAGGAGGAGAAAAGGTTGAATCCTTTGAGCACTTAAAAAATATTTTGAGTCGGAGGAAGTCAGAATCTCAGGAGGAGGAGCGATAGTGGACGTTGGATCACAGTGCAAAGGATCAACAACCATCTGATCAGAGAAAGGTGCATGAGCATTAGCAGTTCCCACACGCAATAAAGATAACTTACCAAGGTTTGAGACTTGATATTTCCCAAGCCCGGAGAGTAGTAAATCGGAAGTAAATCTCAATCGTCCGATCAGCCGGAGTGAATCTCAATCATCATATCATTCGAAGTAAATCTCGGGAATCAGATCACCTGAAGTGAATCTGAGCCATCGGAGTTTAGTAGAGACGTGGCGTAGATCTGTGAGTTCTGGGTAAAGTCCCAAAGTAATTCATAGTCCTCATATCTAGAGGAACACGTGACGATAGATCGTAGACTTCAGAGAAATCACCTCGAGAGTTTAAAATTGCGATTTGAAACTCCCGAAGCCCAAAAAATCAAAGAGTCGAAGTGTCGAAGGGATGAAGCATAGAAACACCAAAGGGATAAAATAGATCTGGACCATCAGATACAAAGGACAGGTGGCGTGAATATGTGGATTCCGAGAAAAGACCCGAAGTAAATGTCGATCATCGAATCGTCCGAAGTAGATTTGAACCATCAGATCCGGGGAACACGTGGCATGAATCTATGGACTCCAGGTAAAGTCCTGAAGTAATTCATAGTCATAATATCTAGAGGAGATGTGGCATGAATCTGTGGACTCTGGGTAAAGAACCGAAGTAATCCTTGATCATCAGATCAAGTGGACACGTTTTAGTGGATTATAAACTTCGAATAAAAGCCATTGGGAAAAAGGGGAAGTTTGATATTTGATATCTTAGAAGTCTAGAGACCTGAAGGAAATCTCGATCGTTGATAGAGAAGAGGGCCACAGGACCATTGATCTAGTTGAAAGGTCAAGCACCTGAAGTATAAGGAAAGTTGTTTATTTAGGAGGACAAATGTCCGCAGATCGTCAACTCCAGAATATTGATGTATGGAGGAAAGAAGGGTTTGATATTTGAAAATTCCAAAGTTCATATTTACGAAGGAGATCCCATCCATTTATTTAGGAGGGGTAGATCTGGTTTGTGGATTTTAAAATGGAAGATATGAATCGTCAGTTCCGAGAGTACCGTCAATATCAGGAGACCGACAGTCCCATAACATTGCGAAGATTGGAGGTGCCTGAACTTTAAAAAGTTGAGGGTGGGCCTCAATCCAAACCCCAGTTTTGGAGAAAGGACACATGGAGGCTCAAGGAGAATTGCGGGCCGAAAAGTAGTTTGGTTTCAAACCACCTTTGGCTACGCTCGCAATTGCGTGTTTTCATGAGGCCATCGCCCAAGGTCACATCCGAGGAGGGGCCGAGAAAAAAGGGGCTAACACCAACTCCAAGTCTTCGTTGAATCACAAAGGAGAAGGTCGTGGGTATCATAAGACCTGCACCAGAAGCTGAAAGGGCCTTTGTTTGATTAGGAGGTGAGACTATCAGGTCTCAAACTCTTGTATGACTTGGAGAATCAGAAAATCTTGACCAGAGGGCTAGGCTAAGTCCCAAATTTCCCAAATTAGGAATTGTAGAGGGAAAGGATATGTTACTGTAAGGAGGAAAATTCTTTTATATTCCCCCCCACCCTTATGGGTGCGTTACAAATTGGTATCAGAGCATGGTTACAACACTTGGCCTACTTGGGCTCATGGATGAGTCACTTAAAAAATCTATTTGGATTACTTTTAAAAGAGGGACACTCTACCTTTCCTCTTTCTTAAAAATTATGGGTAAAAATGTTATTAAAGAAAAGAATGAAACTTTCTACTATGTGTGTGCATTAAAGAAATTTAACCATGTATTTTTCATGAACTAATAGACTGTTATCTAACAATAAGTGTTTTTTTCAACACTCGAGCAATCAGTAAATCATGGGAAAACTTCAAGAATAAAGGATGGTGACATGTCATGAAGTGGGGGATGTCTCCCACAATAGAGACGAAGAATCTGACGAAAGAAGGACGGTGGAAACCCCTCCCAATATGGCTAATACTATACGGATCCTCAGGGACAAATTACAGATTTGCAAGGTTGACAACGAGAGATTGATAAAGGAAAAAGAAAAAAAAATAGAAATTAACGCAGTCTTGCTACAGAGCTTGTCTGACATATAGGGGAAACTATAGCATGAACCCGCAACCAGACATGTGGACCGACGACATAAGAAGAGAAGTCAAAGTCCACCTGAGATCCGAAAACATGAATCCATAAGTGACCACACTGGAAGAAAAACCTCGAAGAAGGCCCAACCTGGAGGCAGGGGACACTCATCAGTAGACTCCTATGGAAAGGAAGATGGAAAATCCGAAGGATCTTCTAGTATCAAGGAAAGATCACATTATCAAAGGAAAGGAAAGAAGAAGAAGCGTTCCAAAAATCGTGATCCTGAAGAATTCAAGAAATCCAAACAACCCTCTTTTGATGGAGACATTATGAGGGGAGAAGAGGATTAAGTTTTGTTGCTTGGTTTAAAGAAATAGTTCAAAGTCCATGGCTACTCTGAAAATTTGAAGGTTCCAATAACCATCTTTAACCTGAATGGAAAGACTTCCATTTGGTGGGAAGACCTTAGGAATGTGAAAGGAGTCCATGAGAAGGACTTGTCATGGAAATAGTTTGATAAATACTTCAGGAAGCAGTATCCATTAGAGAGATACATGGATGGGAAGATTAAGGACTTCTATGAACTCAGGCTGGGGAAACTCACCCTAGATGAATTTGTCAATAAATTCCTTGAACTATTGAGGTATATACCCTACATAAAACATAAAAAAGTGCAAATGCAAGGGTTCATTAGTGGGTTACCTCAGACCTACAGGGACGGGATTGAGTTTGACGAACCAAGGACCTTAGAAGAAACTATCCAGAAGGTGAGTTATTGTTATGAACAATTTGGGACTAAGACAAGACCTCACGAGGACTAGAAGAAGATGATTAGTTTAGGATTCCATAAGAATGGGTTTAAATCCTCAATATTTAAGAACTATGGAAAAAATTCTAGAAGGAGCCTTCCTACTAGAAGTGTATATCAGCAAAATTTCCCCTCTCAAAGTGGAAATAAACCTTTTAAGACAGTCCTAGAAAATACCGATAACCTAAAGAAGGAACCCTTGAAATGTTGGGGTTATGGAGAATATCATTGATTGAGGGACTTCCCAAATAGACAACGGAACAATAAGAGAATCTACAATATCCAATAAGCTACCACCATCAATGATGTGGCTAGGAGCATTCCACAAATCTATGCAGCCTTGGACAATAATCAAGCCGACCACCAAGCTTCAATAGTGGAGCTGGAAGGTATGAACACCAACCATTTAGTTTCTATTTTAATTGACCCAGGTTATAATTTGACTTATGTGGACCCTCATACTGCTGATAAGTGTAAAATGCAACCAATTATACATGATAAATCATGGTTGGTGCGATTAGCCACTAGGAACAAAAGAAAGGTGGCAGAGGTCATACCAGTCTGTCAATTCATCATGGGTGGATTTCCCACCCGAGAGACCCTTACCATACTTCCCCTAGGATCTTATGAATTTTTGATTGGTATGGATTGGCCGGATTCTTATAAAACTAAATTGGATTGTTATCATAAAACATTAGAATGTGTAAATGAAGAAGGTAGAAAAACGACCCTCCAAGGGATTCAAAAGCCTATCTCAATGAGACAAATAGCATCCCTTCAAATGAAAAATTATTGCATAAAGGGGTGTTCCTTATATGCCATACAGGTACTGCAATATGTTGAGAATGAAAAACAAAACCTAGAGGACCACCCCATATTAAGAGAATACAAAGACATGTTCCCAAAAGAGGTACCAGGTCTACCTCCGAGAAGGGATATCGACTTCTTGATAGAACTTACCCTAGGAATGGTACCAACATCTAGAATTCCATATAGAATGAGAATGCCAAAGATGGCTGAGCTCAAGATACATCTAAATGAGATGATGGACAAATTCTACATCCGACACAGTGTATCTCTATGGGGAGCATCCGTCTTGTTTTTGAAAAAGAAATATAGTACACTCCGACTGTGCATAGATTACAAACAACTCAATAAGATATCCATAAAGAACAAGTACCCCTTACCAAGAATCGATGACCTGTTCGACCAATTGGGAGGTGATTACATATTCTCTAATATTGACTTAAGGTCTGGATACCACCAAGTCCGAATTAAGGATGAAGACATCCACAAAACAACCTTTAGGATGAGGTATGGTCACTATGAATTCATGGTGGTGCCATTTGGCTTAACCAATTCCCCTGCCACTTTTATGTTCTTGATGAATAATGTACTCAACAAATTCCTAGACAAATTTTTATTGGTTTTCATTGATGATATCCTAATCTACTCCAAGAATAGGGAGGAGCACTAAAAACATCTTAGACTCATACTTCAAGTACTAAGAGAGCATCAACTCTATGCTAAGTTTAGTAACTACAATTTCTTTCAGAAGCAAGTCCATTACTTAGGCCATGTCATATCTAAGGAAGGGGTGGCAGTAGACCCTGACAAGATCAGATCTACTATGGAATGGCCTACCTTGAAGGATGTATCCGATATTAGATCCTTCATGGGCTTAGCAGCATACTATAGAAGGTTCACAAAAGGGTTTCCCAAGATTGGTTGTCCAATCACCGCCCTTTAGAAAAAAGGGATTAAATTCATTTGTACATCAAAATGTGAAGAAATATCTTAGGAACTGAAATACCTCCTTACCCATGTAGCCGTGCTAAATATTGCAGACCCGGATAATGATTTCCTTGTGTATACAGATGCCTACAAGGAAGGACTCGGAGGATTCCTTATGCAAAAGGGACATGTAATTTGCTACGTGTCTAGGAAATTAAATGAGCATGAGATCAATTATGTGACCCATGACGTAGAGTTGGTTTCCATAGTACATGCTTTAAAAATGTGTAGGCACTACCTCCTGGGTAGGATATTTGTGCTTATGACAGACCATTGTGGATTGAGACACCTATTTGATCAACCAACACTCAATGCCAGGCAAGCTAGGTGGATGGCTCTCCTAAGTGAATTCGATTTTGAAATCAAACACATAAAAGGAAAGGAAAATAGGGTGGTTGATGCCCTTAGCAGAAGTATAAAAATTATTCATCTAGTAGCAGTAAGCACCCATGAAACAAATGTCAGGGAAAAAATTAGAAATGCACAAGAGACAGATGTATTCTTCAAGACCGTGACTTCATACCTAAGGCAAGAGCCTACAGGGATAAATTATGAAGGGCACCAGGTGCTCGAGGAAGGGCTATTGAATTACAGAAATAGATAGTATATTCCAAACTGTGATGACTTGAAGAGGTTCATAACGGTTGAACTACATAAGAGACCATATACTGGTCACTCAGGATATCAGAAGATGATCACGACCACTAGGAAACAAGTCTATTGACCTAGATTGAAGAAAGACATAGCTAAATATTCAAATAAGTGACTATAATTCCAACAAGTTATGGTAGAACACCAACATCCAGAACAATTGTTACAGCCCCTATCGATCCCATAATGGAAATGGGAAACCATCTCCATGGACTTCATCATCGGATTACTAAAGTCGACTAAGCAAAATAATGCTATCATGGTTGTGGTGGACAAATTGAGCAAGTATTCTCATTTAGTTCTTGTCAAATCCACTTGTAAGGCCATAGATATTGCCAAGATCTTCATGAAGAATATATTTAGACTGCATGGAATGCCCAAGGAAATTGTATCTGACCGAGATACCAAATTCACTTCAAGCTTTTGGAAATCCCTAATGGATGGTTTTGAGACAAAATTGTTATTCAGGATGGCTTATCACCCTCAAACTGATGGACAGACAGAAAGAGTGAACCAAATAGTAGAATACATGCTAAGGATGCATGTAATGCATCAGCCTAAGAAGTGGGAAGACTACCTACAGTTGGTAGAGTTTTCCTACAACAATGGTTATCAGGAATCCTTGAAGATGAGCCCTTTTGAAGCCCTGTATGGTAGACAGTGCAAGATTCCAATCAGCTGGAGTATCCCAGTGGATAGAATTACAATCAGACCTGACATGCTGAAAGAAATGGAACAACAAGTGGTTCAGATATGACAAAATATGAATATTTCTCAAGATAGACAAAAAAAGTTACGCTGACAGAAAGAGGACTCCCATAGAGTTCAAGACCAGAGACCATATCTATGTCAGATTTAGACCTAGGAAGAGTTCCCTGAGAATGGGAACCTGTGCCAAATCGGTGCCTCGCTATTGTGGAACCTTTGAATTCTTAGATAGAGTGGGACCTGTAGCCTATAGGATAACACTTCCTCCCACTATAAAGGAACATAATTTTTTTCATGTTTCATTATTGAAGAAATATGTACATGATGCTAATCATATAATTGACTAATCTGTGATCCATATGGAGCTAGAGGGAGAATTCTTTCAAGAACCCCAATGCATATTATATAGGAAGGAAACCTCACTCAGAAACAAATCCATTTCATAGGTCAAGGTGCAGTGGAAACACTTTGGCCCAGATGAGGCTACGTGGGAAATGGAGGATGCCATGAGACAGGCATATCTAATTTTGTTTACTCATGTTTACACATGTCATGTTGACAGATAAAACATCGAGGACGATGTTCCTTTAAGGGGGATGGAATTGTAACACCCTGTTTCCCCCAGTCTGTAAATATAACTATATTGGCCAAGGAACTATGGAAAACCTAAAAGTGTGAATGTTTGATTTGATGGACCTTTGTACAAAGTTAAATGAATGTAAATTCTGTTATTTTAATAGAAAATGGTTACATGTTCTAGGACTTCTGAAAGTGGGAATGTGCTAAGAGAAAACCATGAATGCTATAAAAGGTGGTGGAGGGGACCTAGAATGGTTGCATTAACCTCCATCGAACTAGCGCCATGCTGGAATTAATTTCTCAGATCATAACAACCCTCTGACCTAGGAATGAATTACATTGGGCTGGTAGGTGGGAAGATCACCTCAAGAGTTAATGAGGGGATGGGGTATACCGTCCATCCTTAAGGCTTCTAGACCTAACAATGGACTAGGAATTTGAGCCACACGCAATCTTGTTGAGAAAGGAAATGAAGAAAGTGTGGTGGGTAGAGGAAGAACTGCAGAAAAATATAGAGAGGAGAACGAAAAATCTCGAGTCTGAGGAAGGACTGAAAGAATAACAATGAGTTCTGATAACAGAAAATAGAGATTGAGCCAGGAGAAGGAGAGTAATGTTCATCCTTATCTATTTTTGTATTCATAGAAGGAGAGTAACCTTCGTCCCTAACTTCCATTGAGTTGGAAGTAAGAGATTGAATCTCAAAGCATCATGGCTTAACCTCGGGGGTGGCCAGTGATAAATCCATTGGGAGGGACTGAGCCTATGGTTGGGTGGAAATGAGCACCCATTTCAACAGTCTCATCATGCTCTATGGTTCTGATAAGTGTTTTCTTGCCTTATGCTTTTAATTGTAAATAATGGATTCATGCGAGTATTTACATGTCAATAAAGATTTCTTTCTCTGTATTAAATGATTTAGTTATGAGTATGAGTTCGTTCCCTTGAGAACCTATATTTCAGTTTGATTTTCCATATGCCCCAGTTTAATCACTCGAAGGCACTTTCCCCAGGAATTTACATCACCGTTATGGAGTCAAAGCAAGCCTTTGGGCATAACTACTATTTTGGTAACCTCAGAAGTTACTTTCCCTTGATTCATAGCTTAAAGTTCTGCGAGTTAGGAAGGTGTTTCCTTCAGACTAGTAGTCTAGGAGAATCTGATCTAGCGCCTATTCCGTTACCCAAAAACCTGACTAAGAGCAGGGATCATACCCCAAGAATTATATGAAGATCCATGTAACTTGGGTCTAGGAACCTTGGAGGTCGAGGCTCCGAGATGTCAAATTGCATGATAGTCAAGTTGAACCCTACAATTTCTGCGAACACTTGATCATTGTTGACCTTCGATCCAAGTTTGACACGATCCCTGAAATGAAAGGAGCTCATGGGAAGGGGAAATATTTAAGGAGATTAAGCTCATAAGAGATAGCACTTTCAGAAGCACAGATGAAATCCAGGAGACAAGCCCGTAGGAGGAGAAAAGGTCGAATCTTTCAAGCACTTAGAAAATATTCTAATTTAGAGAAAGTCAGAAGCTTAGGAGGACAAGCGACAACGGTCATTGGATCACAGTGCAAAGGATCAACAAGTGTCTAATCAGAGCAAGGTGAACGAGCCTTAGCGCTTCACACACGCAAGAGAGAGAACTTACCAAGGTTTGAAACTTTAGATTTCTGAATCCCGAAGAGCCGAAAATCCGAAGTAAATATCAATTGTCTGATCAGCCGGAGTGAATCTGAATCATGAGATAGTCCAAAATAAATCTCAGGCATCGAATCACCCAAAGTGAATCTTATTCCTCAGAGTTTAGTAGAGGCATGGCATAGATCTATGAGTTCTGGGTAAAGTCCCGAAGTAATTCATAGCCATCATATCAATAGGGACACATGATGACAAATCGTAGACTTCAGAGAAATCAACTCGAGAGCTTCATACTAAGAATTGAAACTCGTGAAGCCTGAAACATCGAAGAGTCGAAGCCCCGAAATAAATTTGGACCTTCAGATCCAGAGCATAGGTGGTGTGAATATGTGGATTCTGGTCAAAGACACGAAGTAAATGTCCATTTTCGGATTGTCCAAAGTAGATCTGAGCCGTCAGATCCAAAGAACACGTGGCATGAATCTGTGGACTCTTGGTAAAGTCCCAAAGTAATTCATAGACATCAGATCTAGAGGAGACGTGGCATGAATATATGGACTTAGGGTAAATACCCAAAGTAATCCTTGATCATCAGATCAAGTGGACACACGTCAGTGGATTATAACCTTCGGATAAAAGCCATTAGGAAAAAGGGGGAAGTTTTAGATTTGAGATCTTAGAAGTTCGAAGACCCAAAGGAGATCTCGACCATTGATCTAGTTGAAAGGTCAAAGACCTGAAGTAGAAGCAGGGTCGTTGAGTTAGGAGGAAAAGTGCTCACAGATCGTCAATTACGAAAGATTGATGTATGGAGGAAAGAAAGGTTTGATATTTTAAAAGTCCAAAATTCGAAATTACAAAGGAGATCACATCCATTGATTTAGGAGGGGCATATCTGCTCTATGGATTTGAAAAGGGTAGATCTGAACTGTTAGTTCTGACAGTATCATCAAGATCAAGAGATCAATGATCCCATAACATTGCAGAGATTGGAGGTGTGATAAAATTAAAAAGTTGAGGGTGGGCCGCAATACAAACCCCGGTTTTTTATAAAGGACATGTGAAGGCTCGAGAATAATTGTGGGCCAAAAACTAGTTTGGTTTCAAACCGCCTTTGGTCGCGGAAACAGTTGTGTGTTTGTGTCAGGTCATCACCCAAGATCAAATCCGAGGAGGGGTTGAGAAAAAGGGGCTAACCCCAACTCCGATTCTTTGTTGAAGCGCAAAGGAGAAGGTCAAGGGTATCATAAGACCTGCACCAAAAGCCAGAAGGGCTTGTGTTTGATTAGGAGGTGAGACTATCAGGTCTCAAAGTCTTGTTTAACTTAGAGAATTATAGAATATTGAATGGAGGGTCGGGTTGATTCCCAGACTTCCCAAATTAGGAATCGTAGCAAGAAAGGATCTGTTCCTATAAGGAGGACATATTTTTTTTTCCCTGTCATTGGTGTGTTACAGTATGCTTTTCAGGTGGCGAGACTGCCTAAAACTGAGTATACAATGACTAAATTCCCAACAACACAGTGCCAGTATATGGTCCATGGTAGGGTGTTGACCCTAGTTCTATTAGGAGGGGTTGAGGCATTTCCCACCATCTATCCTCTGAAACCTAGAATCATGGGAGGATGGTGTTAGCTCACGCTCCCCTAGACGTGTGATGATGATTTCCAGTTGCCTGATGGGGATGTTTGGTCAAGAGAGTTGGCACTTTTGTCTATGGGTTCTATTTGGAGTCAGGTCAATATAGTTGACACTAAAAGATAGTCCAACAGAGGAAGGATAGGGATGGAAGATGGAAGTAAGTTAGGGAGGAAGGATGAATAGAGTTAGTTGAGAGTGTGTGGGGATTTCTCCTTATAGTAGAATTTATTTTTTTCCTCTTTTTGAATTTTTTTTTATGTATATATGCATATTTATAATTGCTTAACTGAACTACAATTATCTAAGTGAATGTTGTTTGTGCTAAATTATTATAATTGAGGGATTTTTCGAACATTTTAAATGGTTTACTATATTTTATGAAATGAACGGTCTTGTTGATTAGATTGGATGGATACAAGAATTACTATAGGTGTGATAATTATTGTCATTAGTACATGTGCGATTCATGTATGTGCTTGCTACACATGCATTCCTTGCACATGTACACTAGTATGTGTTACATATCAAAATTAATCATTTCGATGATGACCTATTGTCGTCATTACAAGTGTCGCAAGTGTCGCATACATCATACAGTCATATTGCCCATGTCGTGTCTCGAATGACATCGCATGGAACACTTGAAGACACCCTCAGAGACTCGTTAAAGAAGAAGAAATTATTTAATGAAGAGTACAAAGCTTTGTACATTAAAAAAACCCACTTAAAAATGAATTTTGAAGGCCATCTCTCCCCTACCCACTGTCAGGGAGTGCCAGCGCTCCCTACCCTTCTTTGGGGGATCATTCCAGCACTCTGTGCACCCTTCTGGGGGAGCACTGGGAATTTTAAAGGAAATTTCAGGTAGTGCTCCACTACCCACTGTCAGGGAGTGTCAGTGCTCCCTACCCTTCTTTGGGGGAGCATTGCAACACTATGTGTCCCATTCTGAGGGAGCGTTGGGCTATTTGAGGAAATCTTGGGTTGTTGAGGAAAATCAGGGAAATATCCCCCTCATCTCTGGAGTTGGTTGGATTCGAATA
This sequence comes from Picea engelmannii, assembly GCA_009831015.1. Lineage (NCBI taxonomy): Eukaryota > Viridiplantae > Streptophyta > Pinopsida > Pinales > Pinaceae > Picea > Picea engelmannii. The sequence continues at coordinate 1,148,074 of ML776558.1, read as the reverse complement.
TGCGGTCAAGGATGGATCTTAGGGAAGATCCACAACTGATGGAGAAGGATCCTCAACCTATCCCAAGAATCTCTAAGGTGGTTGGGTCTCTCTAAGCTTATATAAGGAGGCCTTCTCATGGTGAAATAAAACATGGAGATTGAGATATACCTAAATTATAATCTCATGAGAAGTGGTATTGAGGAGGACATTGAAGGAATCAAAATTATGATCTCATAAGGGAGATAATCAGTGAAGCATAGTCATTTTGATTATGTATTATCTGAGCAACGAGTTGGACAAGGAGAGCTTGGTGAGGCTGTTGCAACTTCATCAAAGGTCTGTAAGTATTGCTAACGAGTTCTCATTAATACATGTGCTTGACCTATTTATTTCAAGCTTGTGTATGCCTACATGAACCTATCTTTGATAGATATATCTATTTTTGAATTAATCATGGTAGAATTCAGAAGTTGTTTTGTCTTTGTTGTTATTGGATTGTAGGACATGTTGAAGAGCTTGGGGATCAAATCTCAACTTGGACTGGGAAAGGACAAACATTGTAAAAATGTACATCTTCTTCCTTTTATGTATTTGATTGAATTATCTAGGTTTAAAAGGATGTTAGTGACCAAAGTTAGCAACTTTATGTCTTGATCTTAGAGATTTAGGGTTCAAGAGGAAATCCACTTGTCTGCAGGGGGAGTTTCCTATAATAGAAATTGGTGACTCTGAGGGGGATCGAAGTTTTCAATTTTGGTTTCATTCCTTGGTCTTGTTTTTAGAGAATCCCTCTCTGAGTGTGGTATTTTGCTGATTCATCTGCTCAGAGTCATTACCATCTCAGTGTGTCCTTGTTTAGCCTCCAAATATTTGATTTCTAAGGATTGATGATGTTTGGTTTGGATTTTTGACATCTATTTTCCTTGCTTTGAGTCAGTCTTCTTCCCTGAGATTTGGGGTCAATCTACTTCTTTCTCACTTATCTGATCGAATGAAAGGTGTTGTAAGAAAATTCAAAGATCTATCCACTATTTAATTTTGATATTTGAGGTCTTTTATCCAAGAATTTTCTTCGTGTTTCTTGTTTGATCACAACGAGGGTGTGTTTTTGTTTATGCGAAGTTTGCTTCTGATTTCTTAAATCTCACAGATCTTGAAGTATGTTTAACATAGAAAGCTTTACACCAAACTGATTATCAGTCACATATAAACAAAAGGATATTTTTTCATGTTTGTTTTTTGGATATTGGAACCAATTTCTGAACATTTTAGCATTGTATTGGATTATTGATTGAGAAAAATTGCATGAGGTCATTGCATCTTAGTGTTTGATGGTGAAAGGAAAATCCATTCTCCTTCCTTTAAATAGACATTCATTGAAAGAAAAGATGACTTATCATTTCTTATGCATGTTTTGGGAATTGAGTCATAATATCATTAGTTCTCACTCTCATACACCTCTGAGTAAACAAAAACCTTAAAATCAAGCGCTAAACTAAAATTTATCAGACATTTTTTTTGTTAGCAAACCTGCATTAACTTAAGGTGTAGGGCTTTGGAATAGGTTAAAAGGATAACTTTCCAAAGATTTCAAACAAACTTAGCATCTTGCGATAGGGAGGGAAAATCCAATTTTCATTTAAGCTTATTGGGATCCCCCTCTCACATAGGGGTTATGCACGAGGTCACATTTGGGAGAGTTACAAAGATTATCCCTCCATGTTTCAACCATTCGTAGTAGTCAGATCGTATATTGGGGGTTCTTCTTGAGGCTCAACTGTCTTCATTTGGTCTTGGTGCTTCGTGAACTCCGAATCGATTTGGGGTAATCTGGAGTTCTACTGGTCCACTTGTCGTTAGTTCTCTTGAAGGATTTCGGACTTGTTATCCTGCCCATACGTTCGGACTGGACTGTCGACTGTACCTGCCTAGGGGCTGGCTATGAGTTGGTGACCTTAGTAGCCATAATATTCATGGTATTACATAAGGTGACAGTGAAGGGAAGTCTCACTGTACCTGGAATAGACGTTGGTCAAACTCACTCGGGTTCCTTGGAGAGTAAATCCACAATTACTGCGTGGAAGCTTGCACCAAGGCATAAGTCCATTAATTAGGTCACCAATGTAATTGATCCACCCTCTCTATCCCCGCCCCTTCCTATTTTGATCTCGCGACGTTGGATTTCATGACCAACTAGTGGTTTCAATGTGGGAAGTTTTGTTTGATTTTTTACTTCTTAGATTCATAGCGTGTGTTGTTTGTTTCACTTAGTGGACCTTAGGTCAAGTCAATGTTAATGGCATCAACTCCTAGGAGTACCAATGAAGGAACCCCTTGTCCTGGGGAACCTTACACCTTTCCTTATTTTGGAAACATTGGTCCTCCATACATTGCCACACTGAGTCTTCTAGGACTCACCATTGGATTACCGGTTTTCTTCTTCCCCACTCCGGTGATCTCGATCCTCCCAGTGCTTCAATTGCACCTAATGCTTCAGATGTAAATACACCACCCACACATCAATCTCATGTCAAATTTCCGCCTTCTTTAGCCATTAAACCTCCTTCCCTTTCTCCTTCTTCGCCTAGTGAAAGCTCTAAAGCAAGTAGCTAGGTTGATAAGAAGAAGAAGAAATGGAAAGAGAAGAAGAATAATAACCAAAAAGGACCGAGCCTCCAACCATATCAAATGTTGGATCCAAGCAAACAACTACTATTGATTTTACTGGGAGTGTTGATGAGGTTGACAAGATTAAAACGAAGAATTTGGAACCCAAATTGTTAAGGTCCTAACCCGCACATAGGTAGATCAATGTATTCGGATGTAATAAAGGTCAATATTAATAAGACCTTTCAATAAAATAGAATAAGGCGGATGTAAGAAGACCTAATAGAAGCTTCCGCTTCTAGAAGGAT
>ML776558.1:1068104-1121748 GCA_009831015.1 Picea engelmannii | reverse complement strand
TAAGCTAAAGAAGTCACTATACGGTCTGAAGCAATCACCTAGGATGTGGTACCAAAAGTTTGACACATACATCCTTGGATTGGGATTTGTAAGAAGCAGGGTTGATCACTGTGTATATTCCAAGCAGGTCGGTAATCACTTCATTTATGCAGTGTTGTATGTTGATGACATGTTGTTGGTAGGAAATAACATGGATGTTATCAAGGAAGTGAAATCGCAGCTATCCTCCAAATTTGACATAAAGGATCTCGGTGCTGCTAACTTCATTCTGGGAATGGAGATTAAAAGAGATCGTGCAAACAGGAAACTCTGGTTGAATCAAAGAAAATATGTTGAAATGATATTGCAGAGGTTTAATATGCATGGAAGTAAACCGATCAAGGTTCCTATTCCTATAGGTGTAAAGTTATCTGCAGATCAGTGTCCCAAGACACAAGAAGAAGAAGAGGACATGTCCCATGTTACATATGCCAGTGTAGTTGGTAGTTTGATGTATGAAATGTTTTATACTAGACCAAAAATTTCACATGCAGTGGGAGATTTGAGCAGGTATATGTCAAAACCAGGGAAGGAGCATTGGACAACAGTAAAGAGGGTCTTCAAGTATCTTCGTGGCACCACCAGTTATGGATTGTGCTACCAAGGAAGACCGGGATTGGACAGAGTGGTGGAAATACATGGCTTTGTTGATGCAGACTAGGATGGAGATTTGGATCGCAGAAGATCTACAATTGGGTATGTGTTTAACCTATTTGGAGGAGCAATCAGTTGGATGAGCAAAATATAGGCTATAGTGGCACTCTCGACTATAGAAGTTGAATACATGGCAGCCACTCATGCAAGCAAGGAAGCAGTATGGTTACAAAGATTGTGTTCGGGTATTGGGTTGGTACAACAAGCAGTGAGATTAGGCTTTGACAGTCAGAGTGCAATATTCCTGGAAAAGAACCCACCTTATCATTCGAAGACAAAGCATATTGATGTTCATTATCACTTTGTGAGAGACATGGTTGAGGAAAAGAAGGTGTTACTGGAAAAGGTTGACACTTTGAAGAATGTTGCAGATTCATTGACAAAGTCTGTGAGCACAGAAAATTTTTCCTGGTGTAGAGTAACAATGGGCATTTCTGCCTTGGATTGTTGACTATATAATCCCCTGGACCCCTGGATGCAAAGAAAACAACAAGTGGGAGAATGTTGGGTATGTGTTATATTCTTTGCATGTGTGTGTGTGGGGGTGTGTCAAATATGACAATTGCATCTGACGATCCCTTCACCTATATCTCTATCGTGTGCACTGGGCGCTTTCCTAGGGGGGTCCCAGGGGGGGGTAGGTATTCCCCCCACTGGTTATGCGCAGCGTTTGGGGCAGTGCCCCAAAAAAAATTTTGGGGTGGTTTTTGCTATTTTTAGAGGATTTGTAAATTAATCCCGGATTAAGGGATTAGGGTTTTGGCATCTATGGAATACCTAAAAACATTGTATATATTGTATGGCGAATGGTGAAATTCGATATAATGAAAATAAGAAAGGTTTTCCCGGTTGAGGGTTTTCGGTATAAAATCTCTATGTACTCTGTGTATGAGCCATTGATTAATTTATATATTGCTTAAGAATCTATATGCATTGCTTTACTTCACAGGTTTAAAACTTACATATGGAAGGCCTTACACATGTTACAACAATGACAAAATCCCTAGGTGGATTAGGCTTGTCCACTTTAGGTTTTTCCACTTTCTAGCTTCCTAAGTGCGACTGGTCCAAAATCCAATCATTTTCTTCTTTGATCCACCTCTTTCGTCCTTACTTTGACTCTCCTTCTTTCATGATGTTGATTTTCCTTGTTTTCCAGTCTGTGCTTCTTTTTTGGTCCATTTCCTAACTACCTCATTAATTGTTGCACTTTTCCGCAAAATCGTTTGCGCCAACAACCATGCTATTCATTTACAACCAAGAAGTGCACCACCTAAGATTAGGCCTTATAGGTATCCTTATGTATAGACGAGTGAGATTGAGCATATGGTCCAAGAAATTTTAGAGGTCGACATCATTCAACCTGGCCAGAGTTCTTTCTTTTCACCAGTAGTGATGGTTACAAAAAAGGATGGATCATGGCATGTGTGTCCAAATTATAGAGATCTCAACAAAATGACCATTAAATATAAGTTGCATATTCTTTTCATTGATGAATTATTAAATGAATTTCATGGATAAATTTTCTTTACTAAGTTGGATCTTTGTTTGGGATATTATCAAATAAGAATGAGGCAAGAATACATTCCTAAAACAACCTTTAGAACACATGGAGGCCATTATGAGTTTTTGGTTATGCCATTTGGACTTATTAATGCACTTTCAACATTCCAAATATTGATGAATTCTCTTTTCAAACCCTTCCTTAGAAAATGTGTGTTAGTATTTTTTGATGACATACTAATCTATAGAAAATCTTGGGAAGAACATGTACAACATATTGATAGAGTATCACAACTATTGGAAGAGAAACAAATTTATGAAAACACTTCCAAGTGTGTATTTGGGGTTTAAGAAGAGGACTATTTGGGTCATATTGTATCTCATGAAAGTGTCAAAGTGTACCCTAACAAAATTAAATTAATAAGGGAATGAAAAATTCCAAAAACCTTGAAGAAACTTAGAGAATTCTTAGTATTTACATGCTATTACCATAAGTTCGTCAAGAACTATGGTTTAATAACAACACCTCTAACATCATTGTTAAAGAAGGAAGCATTTTGTTGGAATAAATAAGAAACCAAATATTTTGAAAAACTTAAGGAGGCTATGTGTATAAAACCTTTCCTGGCCACACTTGACATCACCAACACATTTATTGTGGAGTATGGTTCCTCAGAACATGGAATTAGTGCGTTTTTAATGCAAGAAGGAAGGCCCATTTCCTTTGAAATCAACCAACATAAAGGTAAAAAACATTACTCAAACCCATTTATGAAAAATAAATGTTGGCCATAGTACATGAAATTAAGAAATGGCGCCCTTACATAATAGGAAGACACTTCAAAGTAAAAATAGATCAAGATATTTTGAAGTACTTCTTGGAGAAATGATTATCTTTATAAGAGAAAAAAAATTGGTTAAAAATATGTCAATTTCTGACTTTGGAATTATCTACAAAAAGGAAAACATAATATTATGGCATGTGCACTTTCAAGGAAAGAAGAAGAAACATAGGGTTCACTATATGGTATTTCCATTCCATAATATGATTGGTTGGAAGAAGCAAGGATGGAATGCAAGCAAGATCAATAGGTATGCAAGATCATTCAACAACTACAAGAGTACCCTAATGCATTAGATAAGTTTGCATGGAAAAATGATTTTCTATGGTATCATGATTGATTACATTTATGTAATAATTCCCAACTCAAACAAAAGGTCCTTCTTGAATTACACACTTCTCCTATGGGATGACATTTTGGGTTCTTGAAAACTTACCATAGGATCAATAAGTATTTTTTCTGGGAAGGTCTTAAATTGATGTTCAAAAGTTTGTGGCCAAATGTGTGGTTTTCCAACATAACAAGGGAGAGACAATCAAGATGTCAGGTCTCCTACAACCATTATCTATACCAAGTCAATATTGGGAATACATTTTAATGGATTTTATTACAGGTTTACCCAAATCTAAAGGAAATACTTGTATCATGGTAGTAGTGGATCGACTAACAAAGTATGCCCATTTTTCTCTCTTTCTCGTCCTTTTAAAAAAATTATTGTAGCCTCAACATTCATGGAAACAATTTAAAATCTCCATGGAGTCCCCAAGATTATTGTAAGTGACAAAGATCCATTTTTCATAGGAAATTTTTAGACTGGAATATTTTCTTGTTTGGGTACTCAATTGGCTCACAACTCATCTTACCATCCTCAATCCAATGGGAAAATTGAGATTTTTAATAAACGTATAGAAGTGTATCTTCATTTCTTTGCATCTGATAAACAAACACAATGGGTAAAGTGGTTTCCCTAGGTAGAATGGTGGTACAACACATCCTTCCATACTTCATAAAAAATTTCCCCATTTATGGAACTTTATGGATATCATCCTCCTTCCATCACATTTCCCTTGATAGGGAGTGTGAAGGTACAAACAATGGAGGACCTCATAGGGAACCAACAAGAGGTTCTCAAACCATTGAAGGCCAACTTCATTAAGAAACAAAATAACATGAAACAATAAGCATATCAACATCTCAATGAAAGGGAATTTGAAGTGGGCGATTGGGTATTTTTGAGGGTACAACCATATAAATATATGTCCCTCAAGAAACAAAAGAAGAACAATAAATTAGCACCAAAATATTATGTCCCCTATAAGGTGTTGCAGAGGATTGGAAGTATGGATTACAAATTCAAGTTTCCTCCATCTTCACATGTACAATCAGTCTTCTGTGTTTCTTACTTAAAGAAGGTAACTGGTGACAAGATCCCAATCGAAACTATTTTACCAGAGATTAATGAACAAGGGAAAAGCATACTAGAACCAAAAACAATTCTTGAAGAAAGGATTAAGCAATAGTGAAAGCAATCAATTACTGAGTACCTCATCAAATGGAGGGACTTACCAGTCGAAGAGGTGACATGGGAATATGAGTTCTTCATGGAGAAACACACACGGTTAGTCAAGTGTTGAATAAGACACTTGTTTGAAGGGAAGGGGCATGTTAGTTGCTAGACAAAGCCCCATGTTAATCATAAAACCCATTATTAAGCCCTAGATATTTAGTTATTACATTTATTTTTTTATATTAGTAGGTTGGATGGAACATTTCATTGTACCCTTTCATTATAATTGTACCCTTTGTCTCCTAAATATATACCAAGGAGACCTAGTCTTAGGATCATCATATTTTTTCTTGTAAAGTGGATATATTGTAAAAGGAGGTTCCCCCCTCGAAGTGGATTGTATCCATTGACTTTTTATCATTTTCAAGGTGCTTTTTTCATAACATATTAGTAAAAATCATCATCATAGTGACAAAAACCTATCGATGACCTATATGTGTCCTTATATAGGAAATGGACACTAATACTAACTTTCCAGGTAAGAAAAATAATAAAAAATAAAAAAGGTTCTATTATGAGGGATACAAAGAATGAAAAATTAAATTGATTAATGAAGAATCATCAAAATACCATAAATGAAGTGCATAATATTTACAAAAAACTAGGCAAACTATCAATCTATGAGATAAACAATGTTGAAATAAGTTATTCAGAAAATTATTATGGTTTGTGATAGCACCTAGGGCTATCCCTATTGAAATCATATAATGTATTATTGAAGAAAGTATACATGTATTGTTCAAGGAATTGAAAGAAGAAGTGAGGCAAGGTGGTGGGATGGTATTAAGGAAAACCAAGCCCTGAGGAGTAATTCAGATAGAGGCAAAAGTGAATCCCTTAAGTATCTAATAAATAATAATAATAATGTTATTTTGAAGGTAGACAGAGGTGTGGACATGGTGGTAATGAACCATAGTGATTACATATAAAAACTAATAGAGAAACTCACTAAAAGTGGTAGTTATGAGATGCTTGCCAGTAATTCTATAATAAAGGAAATTAAGAAAGACTTTAAGAAGGCTATGAAGGAATCTAACTTGTATGAGAGGATACATAAGTGGCTTACCCTAACTTGAGAGGTTTCCCTAAGAATTTATGGATTACCTAAGATCCATAAACAAGGATCCTCCCTCGTGTTTATTGTAAATACAATTGGCTCTCCAACTTATGAGCTTGCAAAGTACACAATGAGTTTAATCGGTCCTTTGGTGGGGCACATTGAGTTATTAACAAAGGAATCCAATGAATTTGTCTAACTTATTAAAGATGAGAGGGTGGGACTGCAAGACATCCTTATTAGTTTTGGCAATGTTTCATTATTTATAAAGATTCATTTGGATGAAGAAGTGCAAGTAAGGAGGTCACTAATCTAGAGATAGCTAGGTTAGAAAAGGTCTATTTGTGCTCCACATTCTTTAGCTTTGAAAGAGAGTTCTAGGAACATACAAACGATGTAGTAATGGGGTCCCCCACTTTCACCCATTGTTGTTGACCTCTTTTTGGAGCACCTCAAAAAGAAATATCTTGAATATTACTCCATGAAACCAACAAGGTGGAAGAGGTTCATTAATGACACTAATGTAAAATGGCCTATGGGAAAGAATATCTTAGTTTTTCAATAACCTTAATTATCAATTAGATTACATTAAGTTTAACATGGTGGTGGAGGAGAATGGAGCATTCCTTTCTTCTATGTGTTGGTTACTAGGAGACCTAATAGAATCCTAAGCCATCGAAGAAAGCCCACAATTAGTTATCTTCATGTTAACTCTCATCATCACCCCACTCAAAAGGTAGGGGGTCCTTAACACACTGGCTATGAGAGAAGTTATAATTTTAGATGATGATCATCTCAAGAAATAACAAGATCACCTATGAAATCTCTTCGAAAGCATGAGCTATAAGGAAAACAAAGTTAAAAGAGCCATAAAAAAAACTAGAAGGGTTCTTATCTAAAACTAAAATGTATTGAAAATATAACTTCACCTAATTAAAAATAACTTTATGTGGAATAAGATGCAAATATGGATTATCTAAAAGATGAAAATACTAAAACTATAATGTATTGAAATAATAGAACTGAGCAAAATTCAAAATTCAGATATAACATTGTTAAAGATAAGTGATTAAAACATGTGCATTCCTCATTTGATTCAAATGGAGTATGATAAACAAGAAAGAAATGAATAGTAAACTAGAGAATCACATAAATAATGTATGATTAACTGCAAATATAACTGATAAAAATTAATAATTATTATAGTGTAAAGATACATAGCTCTTACTTAACTTGCAAAAACATGACACATTCAATTATAAATAAAGAAAATGAATCAAATCCATTCAATTATAATAACATAAAATGACACTACATGCTTCCACAAAGAGATCCAAGAAAATGTGATGTAATATCAATAATATTTTACAAAAATATACATTATAAAAGCATGTGAAGCAAGTTATGAATTCAATATCTATGCTCAAGGATCCCATCCCAACTTATGAATTCAATATCTATGAAATAGGCAATGTATCACATTCTTTGAGACTTATAGGCAATGTATCACAATATATAAAATCATTTTGTGGTGAACACTGACCCCCACCCCACCCCTAAAGTGGATAAAGTTACACCAACCATGACATACAATATATTCCTTTAACACGTGGAAAAGATAAGACAAACGTGAGAGGCATGTGGACAACCAAGTCAACATAAGAATGTGGTTTTCACTTGGGGTGACGGGTCTTCCATCTACGACAACTCACGGGATTAAAGTTTGGCCCAACAAATTTAAGTTGAATTTCATATCAGTGATTCCCAGTCGAATGAGAAGATGAATTCAGAAGTCACCCATGTGATTGAGAATTTACAAAGAAACATGGGGAATTGTGAGTGATTACTGTGCTAGAAATGTCATGTTCCCTGTTGTGGTAGTCAACCAAAAGGTCTCTTAAGGGAGGAGGACAACCCAGTGTATTGTATACCTAGGAACATACCATTGTATACCAATATTTGTTATTTTTATGGAAAGAGCATAAATGTTTTGTTTAATGATAGAGAGGTACTATTTATACCTAGTGATTAGATACCTGACAGGATTCTTCAATGGGTAGGATGGATTATGAGATTTTGGAGTGCATAAGATTTTGTGTGAGGTTTAGAGTTTAACAAAAGCATAGGGTGCAAGACCTTTCTCACACGTAAATAACATGTTATGTAAAACTTCTAAATGGCATGTTATGCAAAACTTGTACATTATTCTTTTAGATGAAGTTTAAGTTATGTACTTAAACTTAAACTTGTACATTATTATTCTTGTAATATATTGGTGTTGGTGTAGGGGTAGGCCTCCCTCCTCAGGAGCCCTGCATGATGGGTTATTAGCTCAATGGTAGAGCATGCCCTTGATAATCACGTCGTTGTACTTGGGCTGTGAAGGCTCTCAGTCACATGGATAGTTCAATGTGCTCATCAATGCCTGACCCGGAGATGTGGATCATCCAAGGCACATTAGCATGGCGTACTCCTCATGTTTGTTCGAACCGGGGTTTGGAACTGAACTTATCCTCAGGAGGATAGATGGGGCGATTCAGGTGAGATCAAATGCAGATCCAACTTTCTATTCATTTGCAATTCATAAGTTTAAGTTATGTACTTAGTTTGAATGAATAATTTCATGAAAATATGTTTTTATTTCTTACTTCCAAATTATTAAGTGAAAAACCTTAATTTGTAGAGAGATGATTTTTAAAGGTGCAAACAAGTATCGTGGTTGTCTCTGTTGTGTTTATCCTCCATCTCACTTTTTTGTTTGCTCCAATATTCCAATTAAATAGAGATAATAATATAGGCGTGCTAGTGACAATCATTAGGGATATAGGCTCTACAATGAAGAATTAAAACAAATATAGAAATAAATGATTGCTTCAAGGCCATGAAACTATCAAAATGTTGGGTTTGGAGTGTTGTAGGTGGTTCAATTAAATCTGTCGTTTTTCACGTGGAAACTAAACGCTACTAAGAAACCAATTATATGCCAGTTTCAAATTTTCTTCAATCCCCACACACCTCACCTCATATTAAATGTTTAAATCATTTTGTAATAATATTTGTGATGTAGGGGTTGGTGATTGTGAGAATTCATGAAACATTCTCCACCACTTGGCATTTGTTTTGTGTTTTTTTTTAATATTTTGGGAAGTATGTTAATTGCATGTAATGCCTCTTGGAATATGAATTTAGGTGATTGGGTATCTCCATGATCCTCTCTCTTTTTTTTCGTTCCATCTTATTAACATTAAGCATGCATATTTATTTATTAGAGATAAGCAATAAGTAAGTTAAAGATTTCATTAAATGGGGAAGAAACCATGTCGCAATGCCAATTTAGAATTAAAGGCATAAAGAATAGATTATAAATTTGATATCAATTGCGAACATTGAAGATGGTTCAATTTCAACATCTATTAAGGAAATCTAAGGTACCAATCTAAACGATGTTGTTATTGTTGTTAGTGGAATTCCTTTAGAATTGAAAAGTTCTTCCCTAAAAATTAAGAGACTTCTCAGTGTTGCAATTCATGTATTTAATTATCTTGAGGAGAAGGATATAAGTGATGATGATCATGATGATTATAACCATAAACATATAAGGAGAGTCACATGGTCTCAATATTTTGATCTAGATGGTGAAGAGGAAGATTTTACAAGACCTGTCAAGAAGTAGGGTGAGCTTTCAAATAATGACCAATGATTATAGGAAAGTGAGGGACAATTTTCAGATCATCGTGGGGAATATACCCCCATCACAAATAGAGAGAAGGATATATAAAGTTTGACCAGAGGCATCATTGTTCTTCACCCTTTCCCAAGTTCAATGTGGATGGAGGCAAAAAAGATGCAAAGAGAAGCCAGACATATTATAATGGGATAGTAAAATTGGAATGTAATCTATCTAAGTAACCGTTAGAATATATACAAAGTTTCTATCACAACTTTTCCACAATTTTTTTATGTGGGTGATCACACAATGTACATTTTCAATAGAGAAACTCACACCGAATAACGGTTAAAAAATGTACAACACTACTATCACAAATTTTCTTTTTGGTTGACCACATAATATAGGCTTTGAATAGAGAAACTCATACCACTAGAGGAAAAGTACAACACAAGATATATTATTATGGTTATAATGTTCCAACCATTCAACACCCAGTGACACCTCGCTCTTAATCAAAAACTTGTTTCATATTGTCTCTCACCCATATAATAGTTTATCATTTTGGGAAAAACATCTCATAAATCATTGCCAAATGTTGAGGTGATGAACCTCTCATGCACTTTGGACTATGGATCTCATATAAACCAGTAGTTTCCACCCTCTAATTGAATTGTACCAATGACCAATGAAATTGTCCTAATACATAACAACAACCCTTCTTTTTCTTATATTCCAATAGTCCTTGAGAGATTAGAAACACCAATTGAGGTTGATTTAGTGATGAACAAGTATTTCACGACTTCAGTCGTCGCATCCTCTCATCATGTGTCCACTTACATTTACCCTTGTTAGAAGACCTTTTGAAGTATTTATTTTCCATCCAAAAACATAATCCCCTAATCTTTGAACAATATAACCACCCTGATTCACTTTAGTGTTTCCTTTCCCCAGATTTGTGGGTATGCTAGTTAATATCTGAAAAAATAAAAATAAAATAAATCAATAAAATATCTTACATATCATAATAAAATTGTTAATATATATATATATATATATATATATATATATATATATATATATATCCATTGTGGTTCTTGACGTGAAGCTCCCTACGTCCACGATAATCCCCCCCAAAATCCGAAGAATATAGGAGGGTCAAGTATTTTGAGAATATTTGGCTCACAAAGAGAAATATGTCACATAGATGAGATGATGCAGGAGCATTGTCAGCAAAGCGCAAGTGGAGGAAAACTCAACACCCCAATGCGCATTTTGAATATTTTTTAAAATTTGAAAAAGAACATGTCACGAAATATTTTGAAAAGATTGTAATCAATGAACATCTTAAATGTTTAGGAGCCGAACCATCGCATGAGATCGATGGGGAATGTATTTCCTTTAATGTAGTAGATTGCAGTACATATTAGAAGCATTTTCTCGTATCTGTCTGTCTCAGACATTTATTGTAATAATCCTTAGTAGTTGATATCTTTTAATTTGATAGGATAACGCTAAGGTAGTCGGAGGGAAAGGATCTCTAGGAGTCCTTTTGTATAAATAATTTTATTGTTTCTCAGAAGAGGCTCCTGAAGGTTATTTATTTTGAAGATTATTGTAGCTAAAGACTCTTGAAGCTTATCAGAGTGTATGATCCCATGTACATTTTATTGAGTGAATATAACAGAGAAGCGTTGCCCCAAATATATGGTGTTGTTATTGATGTGTCTATCTAAATGAATGGTAGGCTTTATGTTTAACTATATTCTCTATTATTAATCATTCTTATGTCATGGATGCATTTACATGGTTGAATGTGTGAATCTGCGAGAGTTTAGATAAGTTTCAATTGTTTCTCTTCACCATATTATCTACAATGAGTGCATATTGTCCGCAATGAGTACGTTGATAGAGTCTAGTTCAACTTAGAATCTCAAGAGAGATAATGTGGAGCTTTGTATGCAATGTCTGCATATTGTCTGCAAGATATGCGTCAAAAGAGTCTTTTTGAATCAGAAGCTCAAGAGGAGTAACTCGAAGTTTACTTGCAGAGGAGTGTAAAGAGTTGTTGCAAGGTGTGCACAATCACTCATAAAGAAGTTGAGTCTTGGAAGAAGACCTGTTGCAAGGTGTGCACAGGATCAAAATTAGACTAAGTGTCGAAAAGACGTTCTGAGAAGTTCAGAGTTTCAAGGAGGAATAAGCTCAGAATAGGTAACGGCGAGAATTATTCAATAGGGAGGAGCCTTTAAAGATTCTCCAAATTAATGAGCAAGATCCGTTCGGAGGAAGCGAGATCACTCCAGACCTCGAGATCTAGGAGATTTGCACGAAGGTTATCCTTGGAGCCCTTCGACACTCTGATTATTAGGAAATTTGAAAGCATTTTGAGAGCGGGATTGTTGAAGTCCCAAATATTTGAAGTCAATCTAAGCCATGAATCTAACGTGGCAGGAGATCCGAGAGTTTGTGGGAAAGAGGTTCATAATATTTTCATGGAGCAAAGAGAAAAATTCATGAATTCATGAAGGATGAAGTATATCTGGACCATTAGATCCCGAAGAGTACGTGGCAAAGATCCGTGTACTTTGGAGAAGAAGAACTTCAGAGAAGAACAGGTGAGGTGAAACCAAAATTATCAAATCACAAAGTATCGAAGTCCATAATAGTTTTCGATCTGAGGGGGACACGCGTCATGAGATCGTTGACTTCGAGGGAAAGCTAAGGAGAAGGTGGATCAATTGACCGGAATTCGTTCGAAGCTCCAAAAAGGTAAGAAAATAAATCCTAGTTGTCGATTGTGTGGACACATGGTGTCATATATGTCACTTCGGTGATAGCGAACTTCGACGAAAAGTCACTTCGGGGAAAATGAAGAGTGAAGGCTCGAAAAGTCCCAAATTTTGAAGTGTTGAAGTCCATATGAACTGTCTGTTGGAGAAGGATATGTGGTGGAAGATCTTCCACTTCATAGAATTGATACTCCGGGAGGAATAGAGAAAGGGTCATTGACTGCAAGTCACCCGAAGCAGAACCAAAGGATAATATTGATCGTAGATCAAGAGGAGCACGTGACGCTCGATCCAAATATTTGTGTGGAAAGTACTTTAGGGAAAAAGGGAATTCAAGCATTCGAAACTCCCAAACATCGAAGTTCCAAAGTAAATATCAGTCATTGGCTATTGGAGGAGCATGAACCATAGATCTAGTCTAGGAGATTTCATTGGTTCGGGGTTTGGGTAAAAAAGAGTAAGAGGCATCCAAAAATGCCAAACCCTAAATTCATGAAGTGGATCATAGTCGTTGGTTGTTGGAGGAACGTGGGCCATAGATCTCACCCGGGTAAGTTCTCCGATTCGGGGTTTGGGTAAAAAGGAGTAAGTTGCATCCAAAAGCACTGAAGCACGAAGTCGTGAAGAGGGTTGGACCGAGGTCATATCCCATGGTCATATTGAATAAGAGTCTAGCACGAGAGCTAGAACTCACAATTTGGTGTTACCATAAGCGCTAGAGAATGGATGTGCGGGTAATTTGAGTTTGCGGGGTGACATCAAGGCACCTGTGTGAATTTATTCTAGGGTCTATTGGACGCCCGAAGAGCCGGTTCGGCTTAGTGTTTTGAATCTCCCTTACTAGGAGGTCGAGTAGACCCGAGGAGAGAAGGGGGGTCTGCGTCAAGTGGTATCAGAGCCTATATAGATTTTAGGTTCTATAAGAAGAAAGTGAAGGAGGTAAGTGGTAGTAGGATGAAAAGTTCTTAAGCTCTCTGTGTGTGG
Organism: Picea engelmannii; assembly: GCA_009831015.1. Taxonomy (NCBI): domain Eukaryota; kingdom Viridiplantae; phylum Streptophyta; class Pinopsida; order Pinales; family Pinaceae; genus Picea; species Picea engelmannii. The sequence goes on along the minus strand of ML776558.1, from coordinate 1,108,643 downwards.
AGCAAATTTCAACACAATGTCGTCGAGAAATTATTTTCTGAAGGATTTCTCCCACTCAATCCTCCGTACTTGTTCTTTCTTCGAACTTCAATTTTTTACACTCCACCTCTAAACGATTCAACTCTTCAAAACTTAGAAACTTTTCTAACTATTTCCCCTCGAGACTTAAAACCACTACTCCCCCTAAACTTCTAGAAAATGAAATTTAAATCTTGCCCCTTAGCGCACACTTTCACTCTCTATCTTTTTTAAAAGAATTTATGATGCCCTCTTGGCATGCTCTGCACTCAACCTCCTGGTCTTTCAAACTTTAACACAATTTTGTTTCTATATTCACTCCTTGTGCTCAATATGCACACTCTGCATACAAAAATTCCTCGCTATCTATTCTGAGATTTAAGTCGAAAAAGACTTCTTCACACATGCTCCTTTCTCTTTACATGCACTCCTTTCATAATCTTACAGAAGAGAAACAATTCAACTCATTCAATTATTCATTCATTCATAAACACATAACAACACAGTCAAACCATAAAAATATCAACACTGTTTATTTGGGTCAATTTCCTCTGTTCTATTCATTTCAGAAGACAACATAATTACATTCGTTTATCCCTTACAACTATTACAAGAAAAACTTGTCTAAGGACCCATAGATTTTTCGCTCCTCTTCCTCCTATCTAAATACTATTACATTCTATTCAAGTGGTTACCTACTCAATTAATGCAACCTAATGATTAATCAAGGCTAATATCCCACACCTGTAATACATTTACAGTCGTGTAAAGGATTTACAATGGTCCCATTATTTCAAATGATGGCCCGATTTTACACAACCAAAATTAATTAACGAGAATTCCAAAAATTGTTTGCACCACTTCCAAGCTAGTTAATTGTCGATTCAGCTCCTTCGATGTGTTGATGTGTCAAATCCAATTCCACATCCACTTCCTTTTGATGTGATTATGATGCTCCTACATCACGTGTGGAGCCACATGTAGTAAATAGAGCAGTGGAAAGGGAGATGAGATAAATTCCTGCAATATTAGATGTTATGGAGACAGCAGAAAGGAGAGAACCTGATGTTGGAGACATCAATGATGCAGAGAGAGAATAAAGAGAGGTTGAAGAAGCTGTAGCAGAGGATGTTGCGAAAGAATGATTTCTGAAATTTGTTGTGAAATTGGGAGCTAGAGAAAAGATAGACATCCCAATGTATGAAGGTAGCTTAGATGTTGAAGAATTCCTTGATTGGATAGGAGCAATGGATAAGTACTTTGATTATGAAGACAATGATGAAGAGAAGAAAGTGAAGCATGTTGTCACCAGGTTGAAGTGACATGCAACTTTGTGGTGGGATGAACTGGAGGCTTACAGAAGAAGCAAGTTCAAACAAAATATTAAGAGTTGGGATAGAATGGTAGCCAAGCTAAAATATAAATTCATACCCCAGGATTATCATATAAATCGATTTAGGAAGTTGCAAAACTTGAGATAGAAAGGAATGACAGTAAAAGAGTACATAGAGGAGTTTTATAATTTGAGCATCAGGGTTGGACAGAGAGATAAAGATAATCAAAAGGTTTCCAGGTATATAAATGGCCTGATATATGAAATCTAGGATGAAATCCAGGATGAAATCACCATGATGACAGTAAGGAAAGTAGAATATGCCTATCAGATTGCGTTGAAGGCAGAAGAAAAGTTGGCCAGGAGGCATAGTCAGCGAAACCAAGGTAGAAGTTTAAAAACAGGTAAGGGAATTGTCCATGACAAGGCACAGAAGCCCAAGGTTGGGACTCGAAAGAAACACAGTCACTCTGAAAGAGGAGGAAGTTCCCGAGGTAATTCCACGTCCACTTCCTTTTGATGTGATTGTGATGCTCCTGCATCATACTCCTCTGGCTAAAATATTCATGGACTCCTGTCCATGAGATATCGCACTGACTTGCCATGTTTCAAAATATCAGGTTCAGTTACCCAACTTGAATCTTCCACTGGGTGATCTTTCCACTTTACCAAATATTCATGATACATTTTTCTTTTAGTTTTCTTTCCAACTCTTTGTTCTAAAATTTTCTCCATCTGAGGTTTTTCTACTATGGGCATCTGTTCTTCCCACTGAATCTCTTCTTGATCATCCAATAAGGATACAAATATGAAACGTTGAATATTGGTGATATCCCAATATTATCTGGAAACTCAATCTCATAAGCATTTGCTACAAATTTTCTAAGGATCTTGCATGGTCCTATCTTTTTCATATTCAACTTATGCTATGTTCTTCTGGGAAACCTTTCCTTCCTCAAATGAGATAAAACTTCATCTCCCACTTCAAATTGAACTTCCCTTCTTTTCTTATCAACTCTGCCCTTATGCTTTTGATTACTATCCTGTATCTGCCTCCTAACTTGATCATGAAGTCTTTGCATTTCTATAGAAAAATCTTCTGCTGCAGCGCTCCTGAATTCATCTTGCTTCAATTCTCTCAATTCTGCAACCCCTCTCGGTTGTCTTCCATATACTATCTCGAATGGATTTTTTCTAGTGCTTCTATTAACTGAATTATTAAATGAAAATTTTGATTGTGCCAGAATCTGATCCCACTGAAGACCTTGTTTAGTGACTAAATTCCTTAACAAAATTCCCAGACTCCTATTCACCACTTCCATCTGTCCATCTATCTAAGATTGATATGATGAAATAAAAGATAAATTAGTTCCAAGCCTCTTCCATAGAGTCCTCCAAAATTTTCCCACAAACTTAGTATCCTTGTCTGAAACTATGCTTCTCGAAAATCCATGTAATCTCACAAATTCTCTGGAAAAAAAATTGGCTATGTGTGTAGCATCACTTGTCTTCTGGCATGGTATGAAATGTGCCACCTTGGAAAATCTATTGACAACAAAAAATATGGAATCACTTCCCTTCTGGGTTCTAGTTAATCCCAATACAAAATCCATACTAATTGCATCCCAAGGTCTTTCTGGAATAGGCAATGGCTGATACAAACCAATGTTTTGTCTCTTCCCTTTTTCATGTTTACAAATATTACATCGGTCTGCAAATTTCTTCACATCTTCCATCATACCTGGCCAATAATACAAACTACTCAACTGTGAAAATGTTTTATCATGCCCAAAATGTCTGGCTAAACCTCCACTATGTGTTTCCTTCAACAAATTATCTCTCATTGAACATATTGGTATGCACAATTGGCTTCCTTTAAACAACAATCCATCCTGGATCAAATATTATGACCATGATTTTTTATCCCTCAACAAAGGATTTTCATATGCTTCATAAGCCTCCTTAAAATCTGAATCTTCCTGATACATTTCCTTAAGGTGCTCAAACCCTAAGGTCTTCACTTGAAATTCTTGTATAACCAAACTTCTCCTGCTCAAATAATCTGCGACTTTGTTATCACTTCAATAAATATGTTTAATAACAAAAGTAAAATTATGCATGAATTCTACCCACTTAGCAGCTCTGATTCAACTTCTTTTGCCTAGTAATAAATTGCAAAGCTTGATTATCACTATACAAGACAAACTCCTTTGGAATTAAATAATGTCTCCATTTTTTCAAAGCTTGAATCACTGCATAAAATTCCTTGTCATATATAGAATATTTATCCTTAACATCATTCAAATTCTCACTGAAATAAGAAATTGGCCTATTATCTTGACTCAAAACTGCTCCAATGGCTATCCCACTTGCATCACACCTCACTTGAAATGTCTTTCCAAAATCTGGTAAAACTATAACTAGTTGTTCTGTTATCTTCTTTTTCAACACTATGAAGCTTTTCTCAACCTCCTCTATCCAATTAAAAGACTTATGTTTCTTCTTCACAGTTTCCATCATGGGTGCACATATACCACAAAAATTTCTGATAAACTTTCTATAAAAACTTGTTAAACCATGGAAACTTATCACCTCAAATATTCTCTTGGGTGACAACCATTATTTTATTTATCTCACGTTTTTTGGATCCATATTCAATTCATTTGAAGAGATCACAAAACCCAACTATATGAGCTTTGTCTTCATAAAAGAACTTTTCTTCAAGTTTTTTAACAACTTTTCTTGCTGCAATTTCCTCATCACTAATGTCAAGTGCTTTAAATGTTCTTCCCTTGTTTTGTTGAAAACTAATATATCATCCACATATACAATGGAAAATTTACATATGAAGTCCTTCAGTACTTCATTCATCAACCTCATAAATGTACTTGGGAGCATTTTTCAATCCAAATGGCATGACTAGCCATTCAAACAAACCTTCATTTGTCTTGAATGTTGTCTTCCACTCATCTCCCTCTCTCATTCTTATCTAATGATATCCACTCTTCATGTCTATTTTTGAAAAATAACTTGCTCCACTCAAATAGTCCATTAGATCATCCATCCTAGGTAAAGGAAATCTATACCTGATGGTAATCTTGTTGATGGCTCTAGAATTTGTACACATTCTCCATCCCCCCATCCTTCTTTGGACTCACTACAGTTTTCATTGCACATGGGATTAGACTTTCCCTGACTAAACCTTTATCCAACAACTCCTGAACTTGCTTCTTAACTTCTTCATTCTCTAGAGGTGTCAATCGATACGCTACTTTGTTCGGAAAATTGGCTCCTGGAATCAAGTCAATATGGTGGTTAATACTCTTAATAGGTGGTAATGAGTGAGGAAACTCATCCACTACTATGTCAGCAAAATTCTCCAACAATTCTTGGATTTCTTTAGGTAAATAATCCACAAAAGTATTGGTAAGGATAAATCTTGGCTTCCTTACTACAATAAATTGAATTTCTTGATCTTTCTTGACCTCCTTCAAGAGTTCCTTCCCACTCATGAGAAGTATTCTTGTGTTGGCTTCTTCCTTTTCTTTCTTCTCTTCTATTGGCAGTAACATGTGGGTTATACCATTATTTTCTAGAGTATAGGTATTTTTTCTCCCATCATGGATAACATTCCTATCAAACTTCCATGGTCTCCCCAACAAAATATGACAAACATCCATGGGAATTACATCACACATAATCTCACCTTTATAGCCTCCTATTTTAAATTCAACTTTGCATTGTTGACTTACCATTACTTGATGTCCTTTCTGCAACCATGATACTTTGTATGGACTTGAATGTATAGTTGTCTCTAGCTTCAGCTTCTCCACCATCTCTATTGATATTAAATTATCAGTACTCCCACTATCTATAATCATCTTGGAAACTTTGTCCTTCGTTTTACAAGCATTCCTGAACAACCTCGTTCCCTGAACTGGGTCTTCTATTTCTTTCTCTGGATTTATAATAACTTTCCTCATCATGAGATTTTGTCCTACTTTTGTTTCCTTTGCTTCCACATTCTTTTGGGCTTCAGAAATGTGTGCTTCTCCATCCTCCTTATCTCTTCCTCTTGGGACATTCCCAAGACATATATCATGTCTTTCCACAGGCATAACATTTAACTCTGCTTCCTCTAATAATTTCTCCCACCAAACGGTCTTCTTTGGGAACTTCCTCCTCTTTCAAAATGACCATATGATTTCTCATTCTCATCCTTAGCTTTCAGTGCCTTATCATAGACAACTCCCTTACCTCTATTTAATTCTTTGCTTCTATTCCACCGGCTCTGGTTTCTGGCCAAATTTTCTTCTGCCTTCAATGCAATCTGATAACAATCTTCCATTGTCCTCATAGTCATCATACTGATTTCATCATGAATTCATACCTCAAACCATTTATATACCTGGAAAATTTTTCATCATCCTTCTCTCTTTGTCCAATCCTAATATTTAGGCTATAAACTTCTTTTGTATACTCTTTCACTGTCATGCCCCTCTGCATCAGGTTCTGCAAATTTCTGAACAACTCTATCCGATAATCCTTAGGTATGAATTTAGCCTTCAGTTTGGCTACCATCCTCTCCCAATTCTTTATCTTTTGTTTCCCTTTTCTCCTCCTTTCTGCCTGCAATTCATCCCACCATAGTGTTGCATGTCCCTTTAATCTGGAGACAACATGTCTCACCTTCCTTCCTTCATCGACCTCTTCATAGTCAAAATACTTATCCATGGACCTTATCCAGTCCAATAGTTCTTCAGCATCCAAATTACCTTCATACATGGGAACGTCCATCTTTGCTCTAGCTCACAACTTCACAATAGCTTTCAATAAGTGTTCTTCACCCTCATCTTCCACTATAGCTTCTTCAACTTCTATTTCTTCGTTTTCTACATCACTAAGATCTTCAATGACAGATGTTCTCCTTTGCATTGCTTCCATCGCTTCCAACCTTGCATGAAGTTCTCTCACTTCTCTTCCTACAACACGGTTTTCCATAGGTGGTCCTATGCATATCCTTGGTGGCATCACTTCAACTGTTCCTAACACACTGAGTTCAACTTAAAATATTTTTCAGGCTATGATACCACTTCGTGCAGACCCCCTCCTACATATTCTCAAGTCTGAATCGAAACAGTCTTCAATTCCCTGCTGGAACCTCTAAGAAAACAATCCATAGGTCTTTATGAAACTTTCGTCCATGCGAGCAAGAACTAAGTGCAAGCCATTTTCCAAATGACCACGCCTTCTGACCACACGCTTATTCAAAAAGGCGCATCATGATTTTGCGTATCGGCTATATGAGTCAACCAACTCTCCATCGTTCGAACTTTCGAGTCCCGAAATTTTGACAAGGGTCTAGCGCATGTTAGCTCCTCCCTTATCCTCCATCCATATGACCCTTCACTATGACCTGGGGCCAATCCTTCCGAGCGCATTGGGATTTCACCTATTAGGAAATCTCGATGTGATTCACCTTCGTTCTCCCAATCCTCCGATACCCGAAATTGTGAAATATTCAGATGAGGTCAACGATCCACACTGGCTCTCTAGCCAACGACTATGATTATTTCACGATTTCATGTTTCGCGAATCCTCATGAATCGTACCTCCAACTTCCCAATTTACAAATTAGTGAAACGTTGATCTGTCATCATGTGTCCTCTTGCAATGGACGGTCCTGATGATTTCAGGATTTTGCGTTTCGCAATTTTGTGAATTTCACTCTACTTCTTCCAAATCTTTTGGTTTCACAAAATTTTGAGGACTCCTCGTGACTAACCAGTGTGCTACTTCTCTGAGATCTAACGACTTGTAAGATTTCGGCTCTTTCTAAATGGGTCTCAACCCTCAATCTTGTCCAATATTCAAAATTCTTTTTTGAAGGATTTCTCCCACTCAATCCTTCGTACTTGTTCTTTCTTCGAACTTCAATTTTATGCGCTCCACCTCTAAACGCTTCAACTCTTCAAAACTTATAAAATTTTCTAAGTGTTTCCTCTCGAGACTTAAAACCACTACCCCCCCTAAACTTCTGGCAAATGAAATTTAAATCTCTCCCCTTAACACACACTTGCACTCTGTGTATTTTTCAAAAGACTTTATGATGCCCTCTTGGCATACTCTCCACTCTACCTTCTGAGCTTTCAATCTTTAACACAAGTTTGTTTCTATGCACTCCTTGCGCTCAATATTCACACTTTGCATACGGAATTTCCCCGCTATCGCTTTTGAGATTTAATTCGAAAAATACTTCTTCACACACACTCCTTGCACTCTGCATGCACTCCTTGCATAATCTTACAGAAGAGAAACAATTGAAATCATTCAATTATTCATTCATTTACTATGAACATCATCCATTCACAAAGACATAACAACACAGTCAAACCATAACAATATCAACATTGTGTATTTGGATCAATTTCCTCTATTCTATTCATTTCATAAGAAAACATAATTACAGTCATTTATCCTTTACAACTATTAAAAGAAAACAAATTCTAAGGACCCAGAGCTTTTTCACTCTTTTCCCTCCTATCTAAATACTATTACATTATGTTCAAGCGGTTACCTACTCAATTAATGCAACCTAATGACTAATCAAGGTTAATATCCCACACCTGTAATACATTTACAATAGTGTAAAGGATTTACAATGGTTCTGTCATTTCAAACAGTGGCCCGGTTTTAAACAACAAAAATTAATTAATGAGAATTCCAAAAAGTCTTTGCACCACTTCCAAGCTAGTTAATTGTTGGTTCAACTCGTTTGACGTGTTGAGGTGTCAATTCCAATTCCACGTCCGCTTCCTTTTGATGTTATTGTGATGCTCCTGCATCACCTGTGGAGCCACCTGTAGAAAATATAGCGTTGGAAAGGGAGAGGAGATAAATTCGTGCAATATTAGATTCTATGGAGACAACGCAAAGGAGAGAACTTGATGCTGGAGACATCAGTGATGCAGATAGAGAATAAATAGAGGTTGAAGAAGTTGTAGTAGAGGATATTGTGGAAGAATTCTTGTTGAAAGCTATTGTGAAATTGGGATCTAGAGAAAAGATAGACATCCCAATGTATGAAGGTAGCTTAGATGTTGAAGAATTTCTTGATTGGATAGGAGAAATGGATAAGTACTTCGATTATGAAGACGTTGATGAAGAGAAGAAAGTGAAGCATGTTGTCACCCAGTTGAAGGGACATGCAACACTCTGGTGAGATGAACTGGAGGCTGACAGAAGAAGAAAGGTCAAACAAAATATTAAGAGTTGGGATAGAATGGTAGCCAAGATGAAAGATAAATTCATACCCTGGGATTATCATATAAATCAGTTCAAGAAATTGCAAAACTTGAGACAGAAAGGAATGACAGTAAAAGAGTACACAGAGGAGTTTTATAATTTGAACATTAAAAGATGATGAAAAGGTTTCCAGGTATATAAATGGCATGAGATATGAAATCCAGGACAAAATCAACATGAAGACAGTAAGGAAAGTAGAATATGCCTATCAGATTGCATTGAAGGCAGAATAAAAGTTGGCTAGAAACCAGAGTCACTGAAGCCTAGGTAGAATTTTAAAAATAGGTAAGAGAATTGTCCATGACAAGGCACAAAAGCCCAAGGTTGAGACTGGAAATAAAAAAATTCACTCTGAAAGAGGACGAAGTTCCCAAGGGAGACAATATTCTAGAAGAAAACACTTTTCCTTGAGGAAGAGGAAGAGGCAAAGGAGGAGAAGTGAAATGTTTTTCCTGTGGAAAAACATGACACATGTCTTGGGAATGTTCTGAGAGAAAGAAATAAGGAGGAGTCAAAGCTCACATTTTGTAAGTGAAGAAGAGGAATGTTGAGGCAAAAGGAACAGAACATGGGATATCCTTGATGATGAGGAAGTTTCTCTTGAAGCCTGAGCAAGAAGTGGAAAAACCAGTGCAGAGGAATAGTTTTTTCAGTACTTCTTGCAAGACTAAAGACAGAGTGTGCAAGGTGATAATTGAAAGTGGGATCACTGATAACTTATTATCCAAAGACATGGTGGAGAAATTAGAGTTGGAGACAACTACACATCCAATTCCATATAGAGTCTCATGGTTGCACAAAGCTCACCAGGTAATGGTAACTAAACAATGCCTAGTAGAATTTAAGATAGGAGGATATAGAGATGAGATTTTGTGTAATGTAATTCCATTGGATGTATGTCATGTTTTAGTGGGGAGACCATGGAAGTTTTACAGGAATTTCATTCATGATGGGAGGAATAATACTTGTACCTTGGAGAAAAATGGTAGGACACACATGCTACTACCAATAGAGGTTAAGAAGGTGAAAGAAGAATCCAAGCACAAGTATACTTCTCATGAGTGGGAAGGAAATCCTGAGTGAATTAAAGAACAAATAGGAGATGCATTTTTTTGTGGTGAGGAATTCAAGAGTTATCCTTACAAGTACTTCTATGGATGATCTTCCTGAATAAATTCAGGAGTTGTTAAATAATTTTGTTGACATAGTAGTGGATGGGTTACCTAGCTCATTGCCACCTATCAGGAGTATCATTCATCACATTGATCTAATACCAGGAGTGATTTTGTCAAACAAAGAAACATACAGATTGACACCTCAAGAGAATGAGGAGGTAAAGAAACAAGTTCAGGATTTGATGGACAAGGGATTGGTCAGAGAAATATTGAGTCCATGCACAATACCAACTGTGTTGAGTCCGAAGAAGGATGGAGGATGGAGAATGTGTACAGACTCAATAGCCATAAAAAAAATCATAATCATGTACAGATTTCGTTTTCCAAGGATGGATGACTTAATGGATTGTTTGAGCAGAGCAAGATATTTTTCAAAGAAAGATTGGAAAAGTGGATATCACTAGATAAGGATGAGAGAAGGTGATGAGTGGAAAACAACGTTCAAAACAAATGTGGGGTTGTATGAATGGATTTTTATTCCATTTGTCTTAACAAATTCCCCAAGCACTTTTATGAGATTGATGAATGAAGCATTATAATATTTTATTGGTAAGTTTGTGATTGTATATCTGGATGAGATATTAATCTTTAATAAAACTAAAGAAGAGAATTTGAGGGACCTAACATTGGTAATGAGATGATTAAAACAAGAGAAGTTGCTGATAAATCTGAAGAAAACCTCTTTTATGAAGACATAACTCCTTTATTTGGGTTTTTTAATCTCTTAAAATGAATTGAAGATGGATCCAGAGAACGTGAAAGCAATGAAACAATGGCCATCGCCAAGGAGAATATTTGAGGTGAGAAAATTCCATGGATTAGAAAGTTTCTATCAGAAGTTCATTAGAAATTTTAGTGGAATTTGTACACCGATGTTAGAGATGGTGAAGAAGAGACATAATTATTTCGAATGGAAAGAAGAATATGAAAAAGGTTTAAGGATACTGAAGGAGAAGATAACAAAACAACCGATTCTGGTCTTGCCAGATTCCGGGAAGACATTTCAAGTCCTATGTGATGCTAGTGGAGTTGCAATTGGAGTAGTCTTGAGCCAAGATAATAGCTTGGTTTCATATTTTAGTGAGGATTTGAATGATAACAAGAGGAAGTACTCCACATATGATAAATAATTTTATGCAGTAATTCAAGCCTTAAAGAAATTGAGGCACTATATTGTTCCAAAATATTTTGTTTTGTATAGCGATAATCAAGCTTTAAAATTCATAACAAAACATGAGAAGTTAAATCAAAGACATGCTAAGTGGATATAGTTTATGAAAAAATTCACTTTTTTCATTAAACATATTTCTACAAATGCTAACAAAGTCGATGATGCATTGAGTAGGAGATGTCTAATTTTATAGGAATTTCAAGTGAAAACCTTAGGGTTTAAACACCTTAAGGAAATGTATTGCGATGATATAGATTTTAAAGAAGCATATGAAGCATGTGAAAGTACTTTGATTAGAGACAAAAGTCAGTCAATAGAGTATATGATTCAAGATGGATTGTTGTTCAAAGGTATCTAGTTGTGCATACCAAAATGCCTGATGAGAGATAATCTACTGAAAGAAAAACATAGTGGAGGTCTAGCAGGACATTTCGGCCATGAAAAGACAATTGCACAGTTGAACAATTCATACTATGGGCCAGGTATGAGGGAATACCCGAAGAAGTTTGTGAACAGATCTAAAATTTTCCAGGATGCAAAAGGAAAAATATAGAACATTGGGTTGTATCAGCCATTGCCTATTCTAGATAGGCCCTTGGATGCAATAAGCATGGATTTTGTGTTTGGATTGCCAGGAACACAAAGAGGAAGAGATTCCATATTTGTGGTAGTTGATAGATTCTCAAAGATGGCACACTTTATCCCATGTCATAAAACCATTGATGCAACACATATTGCCAATTTGTTTTATGAGGAAGTTGTGAGACTTCATGGGTTTCCAAGGAGTATTGTCTCAGACAGGGAGACAAAATTTATTGGTCATTTCTGGAGGACATTATGGTAGAAAGTGGGGACATAACTGTCCTTTAGTTAATTATATCACCCTCAAATAGATGGACAGACTGTGGTGGTGAATTTGACTTTAGGGAATTTGCTGAGGAGTTTGGTCATTGAACATCATAGCCAATGGGATCAAATTATGTCACAAGAAGAGTTTGCATACAATGACTCAGTAAACAGAAGTACATGAAAGAGTCCATTCCATATAGTGTATGGAATGAGGCTAAGAGGTGTATCAGAGTTGAGATATCTGGAGCAGAGTGAATTCATAAGCATTGGAGTGGAAGACATTGTTGTAGAAATGCATAATCTTCATAATTAGATTAAAGAGAAGTTGCAGAATAAAAGAAAAGAATACAAGCGCAGATTTGATCAACATAGAAGATAACTTCAATTTGAAGTTGGATATCAAGTTATAGAACATCTCAGGAAGAAAAGGTTCCCAAGGGGAACATATAAAAAACTGAAAATAAAGAAGATAGGACCATGCAAGATCCTAAGGAAATTTTATGCTAATGCTTATGAGATAGAGTTGCAAGAGGATGTGGGTATATCACCCATATTCAACATTTAGGACCTATATCCTTATAGGGAAGATGAGACAAAGGGATTAGAAAATTAGAAAGAGATTTAGTGGGACAAGCAAATACCTATAGTAGAAAATACACAAATGGAGAAGATCATAGATTAGAGGACTGGTAGGAAGACTAGGAGAACTTATTTTCAATATTTGGTAAAGTGTAAAGGACACCCAATAGAAGATTCCAGTTGGGTAAATGAAGCAAATGTTCAGAAGCATGGAAGGTCGGTGCAGGAGCTCACAGACAGAAGTCCATGGATTTTTTCCCAGAGGCATATGATGTAGGACCATCGTCAACAAAGAACGAGTGGAGGATATCTCAACACCCTAGCATGCATTTTGAAGACTTTTTAAAATTTGAGAAAGAACATGTCACAAAATATTTTAAAAAGATTGTAATCAATGAACATCTTAAATTTTTAGGAGCCGAACCATCGCATGAGATCGATGGGGAATGTATTTCCTTTAATGTAGTAGATTGGAGTATAGATTCGAAGCATTTTCTCTTATCTGTCTATCTAGAACATTTATTGTAATAATCCTTAGTAGTTGATATATTTTAATTTGATAGGATATCGCTAAGGTAGTTAGAGGGAAAGGATCTCTAGGAGTCCTTTTGTATAAATAATTGTATTGTTTCCCAGAAGAGGTTGCTGAAGGTTATTGTTCCTAAAGATTGTTGTATCTAAATATTGTTGAATATTATCAGAGTGTATGAGCCCATGTACATTTTATTGAATGAATATAGCATTGAGGCATTGTCCCAAATGTCTGGTGTTTCTATTGTTGTGTCTATCTTATTGAATTGTAGGCTTTCTGTTTAACTATGTTCTCTGTTATTACACGTTCTTATGTTGTGGATACATTTACATGGTTGAATGTATGAATCTGTAATATTTTAGATAATTTTCAATTTTTTCTCTTCACGAGCTTATGCAAGTGCATATTGTCCACAAGGAGTGCATTGACAGAGTCTAGTTTGACTCAGAAGATTAAAAGAGATAATGTGGAGCTTTGTATGCAAGGTGTGCATATTGTCTGCAAGGTGTGCGTCGACAGAGTATTTTTGAATCAGAAGCTCAGGAGGAGTAACTCGAAGTTTTCTTGCAGAGGAGTGTAAATATTTGTTGCAAGGTGTGCACAGTCTCTCACCAAAAAATTGAGTCGTGGAAGAATACCTTTCTCAAGGTGTGCGCAGGGTCAAAATTTGACTAAGTGTCGAAAATGCGTTCCAAGAAGTTTAGATTTTCAAGGAGGAACAAGTTCATAAGAGGTAGTGGCGATAATTATTCAATAGGGAGGAGCCCTTTAAGATTCTCCAAATTAACAAGAAGGATTCGTTTGGAGGAAGCGGGATCATTCCAGACCGTGAGATCTAGGAGAGTTGCATGGAGGTTAGCCTTGGATCCCTTCAGCACTCCGAGTATTCGAATGTTTGAAAGAACTTTGAGAGGGCTATTGTCGAATTCCCGTATCCGTGAAGTGAATCTAATACGTCGATATCGAGGAGGATACATGGCAGCAAATCTGAGAGTTCGTGGGAAAGAGATTCAGAATATTTGCATGGAGCAAAGAGAAAAAATTGCGAAGTCGTGAAGGACAAAGTAGATCTGGACCGTTAGATCCAAAAGAGTATGTGGCAGAGATCCACGTACTTTGGAGAAAAATCACTTCAAAGAAAAATGAGTGAGGTGAAACCAAAACCGTCGAAGCGTGAAGTACGTAATTCCATAGTAGTCGTCAATCTGAGGGGGGAACGCATCATTAGATCGTTGACTTCAATGGAACGCTAAGGAGAAGGTGGAGTTGTTGACCAAAAGTCATCTAAAGCTCCAAAAAGGTAAGAAACTAAATCCTAGACGTCGATTCTGTGGACACGTGGTGCCATATCTATCACTTCGATGATAGCACACTTCAACGAAAAGTCACTTTGGGGAAACTGAAGAGTGAAGGCTCAAAAATTCCCAAATGTTGAAGTGTCAAAGTTGATCTGAACCATCTGTTGGAGAAGGACACGTTGGAGAAGATATGCCACTTCAGAGAATTGATACTCTGTGAGCAATAGAGCAAGGGTCATTGACTACAAGTCTCCCAAAGTGGAACCAAAGGATAATCTCGACCATAGATCGAGATAAGAACATGGCGCTCGATCCATATCTTTGCATGGAAAGTACTTCGGGGAAAAATGGCGTTGAAGCATTCAAAACTCCTGAATGACGAAGTTCCAAAGTAAATCTCAGTTGTTGGTTGTCGAGGGAGCGTGGACTGTAGATCTGGTCCAAGAGATTTCATCGGTTCAGGGTTTGGGTAAAAAGGATTAAGCTACATATAGAAAAACTAAAGCCTAGAGTCACAAAGTTTATCAAATTCATTGGCTATTGGAGGAAAGTGAGTCATAGATCTTGTCCGGGTAAGTTCGTCGGTTCAGGGTTCAGGTAAAAAGGAGTAAGCTGCATCCAAAAGCATCGAAGCACTAAGTCATGAAGAGGGTTGGCTCGAGGTCATATGCCATGGTCATATTGAATAATATTATAGCATAAGAGCTAGCAATCACAATTTGGTGTTACCAGAAGCATTAGAGAATGACTGTGTGAGTAATTTGAGCCTACGGGGTGAGATAAAGGGACCTATGTGAATTTATTCCAAGGTCTATTGGAGGCCCGAAGAGTCAATTCGACTTAGTGTTTTGAAGATCCTTAACCAGGAGGTTGAGTAGCCATGAGGAGAGAAGGGAGGTATGCATCATGAGACTCGAACCTGGGTGGGAAGGAGAAAACTCCCCACCCCAACCAATTGATGTACAACCATTGACACACACACACACACACACACACACACACACACACACACACACACACACACACATATATATATATATATATATATATATATGTCAATGTAAGATTTTGTGGTTGTCATTTTACCATAATTTTTTATTCCTATTAAAGTATCGAACAAAATGCCATCAATGTCAAATAGTATTGTTGAGGGATATAACGTCACTTTACAAGTTTAATTTTAATGTGTTAGTGTCAATAAAGTCAATTTAGCCCATTTCTCTTACTGTAAAACATTGGCATTCAATAGTTTACCTACATTTTTATTTTGTTTTTTAGAGTATACAAATAGGAAACATTATAGAATTCTATGGGACCAGATCTTGATTTCCCAGCGACATTCTAGAGAACGGGTCAACATTCTATAATTTTATGGGACTAGATCTTAATTTCTCGACAACATTCTAGAGACCAGATCTTATTTTCCCAGTGTGTTCATATTTCCATACCAAAAAAATGAAATGGGGAACGATGGATTGGAAACCGAAGTCAAAACCACTACCCTGAAGCAACGACCTTTACCTGAATGATATGTATGCATAGTGAACAATATATTTCTTGTTCCAAGGAATCCAACAAGTGTCAATCGAGACGTTAATGGGATAAGTTTTTCTATGTGTAGATTGACTTTGGAAGCTTTAGAACTAGATTGAGGCACCAGGCACATGATTACACATCTCTGTTTTCAACTGGTGCTTTTGAAAAGGACTAAAAAAGATTGATTTTCACACAAACTCATAGTAATATTTTCTTTCTCTCAAGCCATTGGACATTACATCAAAAATACTCTATTAAAATAGTTTTTTCTTTCTTTCAAGATCCATAGCATACTAATAGTTTGAAAAACCAGTTCCATATATCCATATCTACTTCATGATTCCACATAGAGACCAAATATTTAGCATTCTTTCGATCAAATCTCAGTCGAAGGAATTTTAACGATGTTATTTAACTTCTACTTCCAGCTAAATGCTTTAGCAAGGCTTACTCGATGAAAATTCAAGACATTTCTTCTCAAATTTAAACGTTGTGTACAACAAAGAAAGGAGACATAAGATTTCATATTTAAAAATGCAAAAAATGTATTTTAAATGAGAATTTCTTACCGTATCAAGCATCTGTGATATCCAATAGCTTTAATTCCTGGAAGATTATGATATTTTAGCAAAGTCAAGCATTTATGTACACTACAAGATTCCCCTATGGTCGTAGGTACATGAAAACCCTCAAGGTTATTTGAAGCCAAAAATATAAAAATATGACATCATTTAGATGGGACCTCGACTGCCTAAGGGACCTTGACCATCTATCATGACATCCCACCTACCTTGTCGATCACCTCTTAGTGCCTAGAACACATCATCACTTGCATTTGTCACTTGTTGATACATTGCAGCTAGACTCATGTGACATTGTTTTTTTTCACTATGGACAAAAACATGAGTCATTTGTTAATATGTTGCAGACATATGATGAAAGGTTCAAACGGAACCTCCCCTTAATAGAACTCCTTCAGCATAACAAACCCAATACATTAACTTCCTTTGATTGACCAACCTCTCAACCAACTATGGATCAACTAGAGAATGGATCAACTATAGAATGTGTTAGTGATTAGGGAGCTCTCCCATTGAGGGATTTAAGGAGGGTAGTACAATTAATAACTATGGATGTTTTATAGCTTATGGTTGGTATTTCAGGATAGTAAATTTGAAATCATAAGGTTTGTGTGACAAGGACAATGAAAAAATTATTCTTAAATATTCCTTAGTGTTGGAAAGGCCTCTTCCATCCTTCTTGACTAGTGACATCGATGGTAATTATGTGCCTTCTTAATAGATCTCAAAGGATGTTTCATTCCTAAATTCATTTTGGAAAGGAACATCAGGACTACTCCAATTCATATGTTTTTTGGATGAGAATATTGGGAGAGGGGAAGATCTTGGAAGGGGATACACATGAAATTAATTGGTCAACAAGGGAGAACAATGATTTAAAACATAAAGAGATGACTAATGCAATAAAGGGTAAATTTGAGGTTACAAATGTGTTAGGAGGAAAAAGAAGAAGGTTTTGTGTTGTAGGGGAGTGTTGGGAGGCCTTTTAGGCCATTTTAATAATCGTCATACATTAGACATGGTAGAATATATGAATACATGTAATAAGTAAGAAAATTCAAGTAAAGGATAAATATATAAAGAGATATTAATGAATGGTTAGTTGGATCAGGTACAACCACTCCAACCATCTTCCTAATGTATAGATACTCTTGTAGAAGGAATATGAACTTGGTTGGTTAACCTTCCCTAAAATATCTCTTCTCTCTTGCGTTATGCGTGCGTGCGCATGCGCATGTGTGTGTGTTATTTATGTTCTTTCCCCAATGTAGTCAGTTTCTTGAATTCTTGTGTAATCTAGAAGATTAAAACATTGGCATCATTGTCTCCCTTATTTGCTATGAGTTACAACAACATCTAATGAGGGTGGTTCTACCTTGGAAGAGATGGAAAGATCAAGAAGACTTGGAAGTTTCAATGATCTCTCATGGATACTTGTTGATGGATGTTGCTTAATTGAAGAAATTATGAGGCACTTTTCCCATAGAAAATTTGTTCATAAACTTTGATGCTATGTGGAATACTTTTTATTGTTTGTGGAATATTTGTTCGCAAATGAATTTTTTGAAAATTGCTTGTGGATGTTGCTTTCTTGAAGACAAGAATGCACAAATTTTGAAGGAATATGGCCTACAAGAAGAACTTGAAAAATATTGAAGAACTCTTGCAAGTACTTGATGGTTCTCGTATGATTATTAGAGAAAGAAAATTCCCAAAGGAGTGTTTCAATTGAATGATGAGTTGCAAAGTTTCATGAGAAGTTGACATATTCACAAGTCGAGTCAGTCTCGTTAGTCGAAGGAAGTCAAATATATATTACTGGAGCATATAAAAGAACCGTCTAAGAAATCGAATCACCACATACACGAGATGTTGATAAAGAAGATATGCAAGTCAGAAGAGTTGATTGTGGAAGATGTGTTTGATATGACCATGGAAAATTTTCAAGAAATTTTGATTTCAATAAAGTATGAAGCCTCCCTATGGATATTATGAATAAACCAAATGCGCCTTGTGGAATGAAGAGTCAATTGAATGAATGAATATTGAGAGGCATTTCTCTTGGTTTATGCTTGACCTGCAAAGATACAAAAAAGTTAACAAGGACTGTTGGAGTTGTTGATCACTCATGGACATCATTGGAATGCTTTTCTTTGCCAACAAATAACATATGAAACCTATTGTGTTTTAGATAATGATAGCATTCAAACATTCAAAAATTTGGTGCGTTTATATTTGAAAACAATTGCATATTATTATTTTATCAATGAATGAAAATGAATATTCCTATTACATGAATTCATTGTGCTAGCAATGCTATTAACAAGGATGAACTATCAAGTGCAGTCATAAAACAAAATCTAAACCAAAATATTCTAGAGGAATCCATAAGCATGGTTGATGGAGCTAGTTGAAGAAACTGAAGCAGATCGACATGGTTGATGGATCCAACTAAAGAAATTGAAGGAGATAGACCTAATCAATGAAGTTGACTGAATAAACTGAAGGAGAACGACTTAATCGATGGATCCGACTGAATACCAAATATATGGTCGAAGGAAGAAGGAAGTCGATTGTCACACACCCGACCCCTAAGTACCTTTTTAAGGGATGGGGTATAAAAAAATCCGTTAACCTAATACACATGGCCCAGTAATTACTGAAATCTTTACTTTCTCTTTTCCCTCTTAGAAGTTGTTTAACACTAACTCAATAAATTACTCATATGATAATTATGAGTAATTATATTATAACATAATGAGGATAATTTCTCCATAATATAATTAAGTTTATTAACCTTAATTAAGGTATATAATTCAATTCCTACATGTCACATTTTCACGTAACTTAACACACACACACACACACACACACACATATATATATATGCATATTTATTTTATTTACTAGGAAAAATAATTAACTATATTCAACCACAAATTATCCTTTGATTAATTATATTATAATATAATTGTATTTAATTATATTATAATATGATTAATTTATATCAAAGGGGGCACTTAGGATTATAAATTCCCATTAATACCTAAGCCTCCAAACTTTGGTGAAATTCCTCATCATGTGTTTATGAACCCAAATCTTCTAAATGTCGGAGTTCCAAAGAGGGTCCCACTCATACTATACCTTTGTGAAAATATAATTAATTACATTAATTTATAATATAATTCATTAACTTCAATCTTTGTATCAATATTTGTGCAACCATTGGAATGAGAAAGGGTAGGTTCAAGCCTTCGTCCCTTCATTACTTATTCATTCTATTACCCCAAACATCACGGAGTGTCGAACTTATGGAGCTTCAGTGTCCTGAACTCCTGAAGGGTCCACACTTCATGTGATTTCACATTAATATTAAATTAAAAAGGGAAATAGGGTTGGTACTTAATCATGTACCAATATCACAATAGACCCATTTAATATATATTATATTAACCTCTTTGGAAAATGCGTCGAGGTTTATAAAGTACCCTAATATTTTATTGATATTTGAACTAAGGGAGAGAGAGAGAGAGAGAGAGAGAGAGAGAGAGAGAGAGAGAGAGAGAGAGAGAAAAAACTTTGGGTCAACCCCCTTCATCTCTCCACCACATTCCTTATACTCCATTATCTCAGAGCCCTAGAGTCTCGAAGCTCCGAAGTGACCGTACTGGCACACATTACTACACCATTTAATATTCATAGGATTTGTCTTCATTTACGTGTAATCAATTTAATGAACCTTAAAAATAATATAATATAGAATTTTATATTCCTCGAAAAATATGCCCAGGTCTTAAAATTCTCCAATATTATAATAATATTTGACATGAGAGAGAGAGAGAGATTTCTTCAGGACAATGTTCTTTGTCTCTCCCATACATCCTTTAAATTCAATTCTCTCAGAGTCTCGAAGCTCTGAAGTCTCAAAAAGGGACCCACTTGTAATTATGTTATGGTTTAAATACAGTTAAATAATTTGGGTTATAATATATATATATATATATATATATATATAGTATTAAAGGTATATTATGTTAGTCAATTTCATTAATCGGTCACATTAAATACAATAACATAAATAATTGTATTTATTATGCATGCAACCTTTCACTCAAGGAAAAGAAGGGTTCAGGTATTCGATGACTTTGGCTCGTGCAATCAAAGCAGCCAAACATCCTGAAGTCCCAGAGCTCCGAAATCCCGGAGTTATGAAGACCATGAGATGTTTAAGGAATTTGGTCACGTGTTATTCCCTAGAGTGTTTTGTAATTAAAAATAATAATAAATTACTCTTTTGGTCTCAGGTCTATTTCGCTCTACGAACTTTAACCTCCATTTCCATAATAAAATAATAATAACATTCATAATATATATATATATATATATATATATATATCGTTATCGTTTTATTAAGTAGAGAATTTAAATGAATTTAATTTCTCTTACAAGAAATAAGAAAAGGATAAATATAAATTTCCAGTATTATAAAGAGATTTAAAAAAAAATTATATTCCAATGAGATATCTCCATCCTTGAAATTAAAAATATAATTATAATCTCTCCCTTCTCGTGGTTAAATGAGTAGAATTTTACTTCCTTGTTATTGTGATTTACTACTCTTACTAAATTTAAGGAAATGGTCCTAATAGAAATATTTACCTCCACAGTAAATTCAGTGTTTCTACTGGAATTTACTGCCCACCAAAATTTAAGGGGATTCTTCCCAAATTTAGGAGATTTAACACAACTTAAATATAAATGTTTATTTATGACCCAAATAGAATTTGGAGAACTTTTATATTTTTATTTCGTATAGACCAATTTCATGTTTATGTCCTAGTTATTTTTCCTCAATAATTATTTATAAGGACTTTTAATGATTTCCCATAATTGGGATTATTTCTTAAAGTCCATACAGATCTCATAGCTCCTAACTTTTATGGCACGGGATTTGAAAACATACAAAAATGGAGCACTATTACTCAAAAAAATCACTCCCTCTTTATTCAGATGTGTTATAGAGATTTTTAACTGTTAATTCATCATTTCTCAAGCATGCATTAAACTATACAACAAAGTCAACAACAACATCCACTCCCATAAATCTCATTTTAGCACAGAGATAGTCAAGAGATAAGAAATTAAATCAGAAGAGCTTTAGCTAAGACATTCTCTTTTATTCTGCTTAAATTTCTCAATTCACTTTTGTCAAAAATTAAACTTTCACAGTTCTAGAACATAGTATAAAATTTTCTCTGATCTAAACACTACATAGATCTAACCAAGTGTACTTATCTAGAAACCAAATAGTGATGTAACTACTAAAAGGGGTGCCCTTTTCCACCCAACTATAGGCACAATAACTCCTGGAAAAATTTACCGTTGGCCACCCCCTAGCTAGATCATGATGCTCTGAGAGAGACTCTTCCTTATTTTCATAAACATCTAGGGACAAAGGCCACTGTCCTCCTCCCATAGGAATTTTCCAGATCAGTTTTCTTTCCACCAAGAAAGTGGGCCTGCAATGAGTTATTCCCCAGTCACTCATCTTCTCTCTGACCTCGTTTATCAGCTTGGACTAAAAACGCTTCCCAACAAGTTCTTGTACCCAGAACAAATTGATTTTTTAGTTCTCTTCAGAACCAGTGAGATGCACATGCTCTCCCTCTTCAAAAATGGTCATCAAACCCATTCCCATGAATCCTATGCCTCTGCCCATGAATTTACCTTGTTTTCTTGCCTTCCTCTACAATATTTTATGGGTCTGAATCCCAATTTCGTGGGTCATGTCAAGAAGTTTTCAGATGGGTACTCTGTCCATCTCCTCATTGACTCTTGAGGAGCACTTCCCAACTACCAGCTTGGATGGTAATTTATTTTTTTGGGTCAGAGGACTATTCTGGACCTGAATAATTTAAATCCAGTAAAGTACTGGTCTGGTGGGGGTCATCGCAACCATTGTTGGTTCCCTTCACCATCTCTCTCATGCATCATGATCTGCCTTGGCAACCCCTTCAGCAACTATGCAACACTTTCCATTTTTATTTAGTAACAAAAATACATACATTACCTTTTATAACAAAAAGGTTCATCAATTCCAACATCCACACATATTCAGATTTCCCATAGTCTTTTAAAAGGTTATAGTTATATTTACAAGTTGGGGGAAACACGGGTATTAAAATCCCCTCCCCCTTAAAGGAACATTGTCCTCTATTTTGTTCCTTTCGATGTGCTTTGTATGTACAGAAGTAAACAAAAATGGGTATACATGTTTCATGGAATCCTCTATTTCCCGTGAAAATTCATACGGACCAAAGTGTTTCCACTACACCTTGACCTGTGCAATGGTTCTTTTCCTGAGTGGGATTATTTTTCTATTATGAATTGTGACTTTGGTAGGAATTCTCCCTCTGTTTCCATCTGAATCGCAAACTAATCAATTATATGATTAAAATCGTGTACATATTTATTCAGTAACAAAACATGGAAAACATTATGTTCCTTGACTATGGGAGGAAGTGCTAGTCTATATGATACAAGTCCCACTCTATACAAAATTTCAAAAGGTCCACAATATCGAGGTTCTAGCTTGGCACAAGCTCCCATTCTAAAGTAACTTTTTTGGGGCTTAACTTGGAGATACACATTATCCCATGCTTTGACCTCTCTTGGCATCCTTTTTCTGTCTACATAGATTTTCTGTCTATCTTGAGCTATTTTCATATTCTGTTTTATTTGAACTAATTGTTGTTCCATTTATTTTAGCATATATGTCCTGAGTATAATTCTCTCTACTGGGTTACTCCAGTTGATTGGGATATTGCATTGTCTACCATAGAGGGCCTCAAAAGACCTCATCTTTAATGACTCTTGATAGCCATTGTTATAATCAAACTCTACCAGTGGTAGGTAGTCTTCCCACCTCTTTGGATGATGCATCACATGCATCCTTAACATGTCCTCTAACACTTGGTTTACCCTCTTTATTTTGAGGGTGATAGGTTGTACTAAATAACAATTTAGTTTCAAAACCAACAAACAGATATTTTCAAAAATTTGAAGTAAATTTTGTATCTTTGTCTGATATGATTTCCTTAGGCATGTCATGCAACCTAAATATATCTTTCATGAAAATACTGGCAATATATATTGCCTAAACGGGAATAAAGTGAGAAACCTTGCTCAATTTTTCCACAACTACCATAATGGCATCATTCTGCTTGGTTGATTTTGGTAACCCTATGATGAAATCCATGAAGATTGTTTCCCATTTCCATTCTGGAATTGGTAGGTGTTGCAATAGCCCTGCTTGATGTCAGTTCTCTTCCTTAACCTGCTAACATTCTATATATTTAGCTAAGTAATCATATATGTCATTTTTCACTTCAGTCCAATAAAATAGTTTCCTAGTGGATGTGAACATTCTTTGATAACCAGGATGACCAGTATATGGTATTTTGTGTAGTTCATCCATTATGAATTTTTTCAAGTCGTCACAATTTGGAATATATAACCTAACTTTGTAAGTTAGAAGGCCATCATTCAACATTCGATATCCCTCATACTTCATCCCTATGGGATCTTGCTCTAGGTATGATTTCACAGTCTTGAAAAATGCATATTTTTCTTGTGCACTTTTGAATCTCTCCTTGACGTCTCATTCGTAGGTGCTTATAGTTTCCAAGTGAATCACTTTCATACTTCTACTAAGGGCATCAACCGCCCTATTTTGTTTTCCTTTTATATGTTTGATTTAAAAATAAAACTCACTAGTGAGATCCATCCTCCTACCTTGTCTAGCATTGAGTTTTGGTTGATCAAACAAATATCTCAACCCCCTATGGTATATCATAAGAACAAATATTATACCTAGGAGGTAATGCCTCCACATTTTTAAATCATGTAGTATGGAAGACAATTCCAAATCGTGGGTCACATAATTGATTCCATGCTCATTCAATTTTTTGGATTCGTAGAAAATCACGTGTCCTTCTTGCACAAGGACTCCTCTGAGCTCTTCCTTGTAGGCATATGTACACACAAGGAAGTCATTTTTTGGGTCTACAATATTCAGCATAGGTGCATTGGTTATAAGGTATTTCATCTCTTGGAATATCTCTTCACATTCTGATGTCCAAATGAATTTAACTCCCTTTTCTGAAGGGAGGTGATTGGGAAACCAATCTTGGAAAATCCCTTTATGAATCTTCTATAGTATCCTGCTAGTCCCATAAAGGATCTGATATCAGATACATGTTTTAGGGTAGGAAAATCCATAATGGATTTGATCTTGTCAAGATCAACTGTCACTCCTTATTCAAAAATAAGATTGCCTAAGTAATAGACTTGTTTTTGGAAAAATCCACACTTACTAAACTTAGCATAGAGCTTATGTTCTTTTAGAACCTGAAGCACTAACTTGAGATTTTTTTCATGCTCTTCCCTACTCATAGAATAGATTAGGATATCATCAATGAAAACCAACACAAATATTTCCAAGAACTTATTCATTACATTATTCATTAAGCACATAAAAGTGGTTGGTGCATTGGTAAGCCAAAATGGCACCACCACAAATCCATAGTGCCCATATCTTGTACTAAAGGTTGTTTTATGGATTTATTATTCCTTAATTCCAAATTGATGGTATCCAAACCTCAAGTCAATATTGGATAAAATTGTAACACCACTTAATTGGTCAAAAAAATCATCGATCCTTGGCAAGGGATAATTATTCTTAATGGTTGTCTTATTGAGTTGTATGTAGTCTATGCACAACCTGAGTGTGCCATCATTCTTCTTCACAAAAAAAACTAGTGCTCCCAAAGGAGACACACTAGGAAGAATGTAATGTATGTCCAACATCTCCTTTAGTTGTATTTTAATCTCAATTAGCTCTAGTGTACTCATTCTATAGGGTGCTCTAGACACTGGAACCACTCAGGGTACAAGTTCTATTGAAAAATCAATATATAATCTTGGAGGTAGACCCGGTACCTCTTCTGGAAACACATATTTATACTCTCTTAATATGGGATAGTACTCTAGGCTTGGTTTGTTGTTCTCAACAGATTTCAACACTTGTATTTCATACAAGGGACATCCTTTTCTGCAATATGTTTTCACTTGAAGGGTTGATAATTTTCTCACTGATACAAGATTTTGAATTCCTTTTAGGGTTATTTTTCTCCCTTCTTCATCTTCACACTCGAAATTTTTACTTTAACAGCCCAAATTGGTTTTATGGGAAGCCAACCAGTCCATGCCAATCAATAGGTCATAAGATCCAAAAGGGATCATATTTAGGGTCGCTTGGGTGGGTAATCCATTCATAATGAATTGGCATGTTGTTATGACCTATGTTACCTTTCTTTTGGTTCCAGTGGCTAGTTGTACCAGCCATGATTTAACATGTTTTACTTTCTTTAATTTATATTTCTCAACAGTTTAAGGGGAAACATAACTCATATTAGAACCAGGGTCAATTAAAATGGAAGCTAGATGGTTGTAAATCATACCTTCCATCTCCACCACTGAAGCTTGGTGGTCAGCTTGTCCATTATCCAAGGCTGCATAAATTGGTGGCATGCTCCTAGACACATCATTGACTTTGGTAGCCTCCCGGATGTTGTAGACCCTCCAATTGTCCTATTTCCTATGTGGGCATTCCCTCAACATATGTTCTTCTCCACAACCCAAAAATTCCAAGGGTTCTCTCTTTGTATTATTAGTCTTACTTGGGGCTAATCCAAAGGGTTTATTACCACTCTAATATGGACAATTATATTGATATATACATTTAGTCGGAAGGCTCATATTAGAGATTTTCTCATGATTCTTAAATATTGAGGATTTAAACCCTTTCTTCTTGAATTCCAAATTATTTTTCTTCTTCCATTCCTTATGAGGTTCTTCCTTATTCTTGAATTTCTCATAGCAGTACCTTGCCTTCTGGATAATGTCTTCTAAATTCTTTGGTTCATCAAATTCAATTATGTCCAAGAAGGACTAATGAAGTCCACTAATAAATAATTGCATATTTACCTTTTCATCCTTTATGTAGGGAACATACCTCATCAACTCAAGAAATTTGTTGATATATTCATTTATTGTGACATGTCCTATCTTGAGTTCATAGAACTCATTGGTATTCCCATCAAAGTATTTTTCCAATGGATACTTCTTCTTGAAGTATCCCTCAAAATTTTTCCATGAAAAGTCATTCTCATGGATTCCTTTCACATTCCCAAGGTCATCCCACCAAATGAAGGTATTTCCATTCAAGTTAAAAATGGTTATTTGGGCCTTTAAGTTTTCAGATTAGTCATGGAATCTGAGGTACTTCTTCAAGACAAGTAGCCAAACTTTTGCTTCTTCCCCTTTCTTAATTTCTCCATCAAAAGTGGGTGGCTTGGATTTCTTAAACTCTTCAAGGTCATGGATGTTTGAATGTTTCATCTTATGTATTCTCCTCTGGGAATGTGAACTAGTCCCACTACTACAAAATTCCTTGGAGTTGTCAGTTTCCTCACTAGAGGATTATTTTGTTTAATGTCTCTTGGCTCCATGTTGGGCCTTCTTTGAGGTGCTCCTCCTTGTGTGGCCACTTTCAGGACCATGCTTTTGTATCTCAGGTGGACTTTGGGTTTTCTTAGTATGATTTTGTTGACGCTTGAATCGATTAGGACTGAAACGAAAACCTCATGACGACATTAGTCCCCCTTCATTTTTAGAGAGGTGGTTCTCCTCTTTGGCTAAATGATATATCTTTGAATATATTGGAGTAGGGAGAGTGCTCTACAAAAAACCCCAAATCTTTAATTCTTGGATTTAAATGAAAATGATTATTAAATAACCCAATATCATCTTTATGTGTATCAAAATTATTTTTACAATAGAAAAGTATTCAAGGAGGGATTAACCATCATAATTAAATTCTAATCAGAATCACACACAATCTTCTTAATAATATATAAATACATCCATATCTTCTTCATAGGAGAGAATGATTTGATCATCTCAAATTATTTTAATAGAGCACTGAAATCAATATCAAAAGAGAATTTGATAGGTCAACCTCAAATACCTCATACTTAAAACTCAAAGTTACAAGATACAATCAAGATCAACCCTGAAGCAATCCTTTTTTAGATTTTTATTCATGAAATATGTTCTTCATTACAAAATATTTGGTAGCCATGTATGTTGCTGAAAATACTCCATGATCATATAATAAAATATCTTAGAATAATAAAAGAAGAACACTCAACAACTCATCCTTGTGCCCAACTCTGAGATTCAAGCATAAAGCTATGAGAAGTGGTGTAGAAGAATATATAAAAAAAAATGGAGAAGATGGAGATTTATTTCTTTTGATCAGAAGCTTGATTGTGTATCCACAATCATACATTCTTCTTCTTCTAATCTTTTGCCCTTCCCCCTATGAAAATACTATTTCTTCGACCATTTGAAGAATCCTTTATTCTCCTTTTAAGATGAAATTTTATAACTACTTGAGTAGTTAGGATTTATCCCTTCTAGAAATTCTTGTACAAGTTTCTTCTTGAAACATTACCTTTAATTAATTCCTCATTAAATACTCATTAATGAAATCACATCATTAATATATGTATATTGAAAATGGTTCCCTATCCTTTTTTAATAAAAGTTTTAATTAAACTTTTATCTTTACAATTTAATTAATTTCTCATTAAAATAGGATGAATGTAATTTAATTTTATAAAAGTGAAAACCAACTTTTTAACCATGTAACCCACCTTTTATGTACTATTCATTGTCTCATATTTCCAATGATATAAATTTTCTGCAAATCCATCGCCCGGATCTCAAGATATGAGCTCATGAAATTGAGTTGTCATGTAGGCCCATTAAAAATGTAGCTGACTGGTATTTAGTTTCTGAGAAAAATGTATCAACTTTCAGCACTTGAAACATATACCTCCATCTTCTACATCGAAATATCTTTGCAATGGTATAACTTTTTCTACAAATGGAGGTCGAGAGCTCAAGATATATCCTTTTCAAGATCGCGACTCAGCCATCGTCGATCAAGTTTGATTGGTAAATGTGGACCCTTGATTTAATTTCTATCTCCTTTGTTGAATTTCGACCTTTTTTCATTATTCTTATCCCACATGTACGAGAATAAAATAGTATTAGTGGTATATAATGTTAAGTGTAACATGCACTTGACAAGAAATAAAGAAGAGAGGATACTATGGAGCTTCGAGGATTCGACACTTGGAAAATTGTTGAATATAATAATAATTTTGCATGCCCAGTCAACCACCATTATGCCCATTTAGAGATGATGAGTCACCCAACCAAATCTTGTCACATTTCATCACTCGGTAGGCCAACAATATGCCATATTCCATCCAATAGAATCACGCCATGTGTCACTTCGTGTATGTTGCCACGTGTCTCCATTAATTAGTTGCCATGTGGCACCATCCATTAACTATCATTTGGATATATCTCATTGGTTAATAAAGTGCCATGTTTCACTTGGATATGTTCCTCATATAACTTAGGACAAGAGACATTTTATTAAAATAATATGGTGGTTTTGCGGGGTTCCCTGAATGCTGAGGTAGGTGAGAATCTTAGAAATTAGTGCGAACCTATGGTAAGACATAGTAAGAAATAAGTTTGAAAATTTATAAGTGTTAACTAAAGTGGAGAGGAGAGGAGAATCAGTCAGATGGAATTGTAGCTAATATATGAAAGAAATATCATATCACCAACCCACGAACCCGTGAACCCATGGTAACTTGTATATTTGGCTGTGTTGGAAGAGTTACATGGTAAAGAGTAGTAAAAAGAGTTGTGTGCATTATGAAGGTGGAAGAAGTCAAATTGCATTGTGAGGGTAGTGGGGATAAAACATACTCTTAAGAAATATCACCAACCAACCAACCCATGGTAAGCCATAGTAAATAAGAATAAGTCTGGAAAGTATATAATGGATCATGTGAAATATGGAAAAATGAAAAATAAAAAGAAATATATGGGAACTAAAAGTAATTACGTGAAATTTGGGAAAAGAAAAAGGGAAAAGAAAAGAAATGGAAAAATTGGATAATGAAAATGGAAAGGAGAATAAAAATAAATGGAAATGAATGTGAACGTGGAAAGGAATAAGGAAAAATGGTTAAGCGTGGAAAATGGTAATGGGAATATAAAAGTAATGAGTCAATGGGAAAAATGATGAAGAATAAAATGCGAGAATGAGTAGAGGTGAAGGGAAAGGGGAGGAGAGAACATGTCACTTAGAACATTTTTCATATTTCTTCTTGTAATACCTCCATTAGACTTATGGATAGAAGTATGTGTATCTTGGTCATGGAAACTCGGATTTTTATTTTTTGAAATGCATGGCGAAGCTGATATCGATGGTTGTGCAATGAACATATAATAGTTCAAAAATATTCATCTTCCAATATCATTTTTTTTTATTAATCCAAAAGTGGGAAAATATAGATGACCAAATTTTGGTCAACAGATGTATGTCCACATTACCGACTGTTGGTCTATGTTGTAGTTGTATTTGTATATCTGATAGGATTTGCAGTAGGAGCATATTAATTTCATTTTGTTTTTCTTGTTCTTTTATCAGTCTTTCATTGTTAGCCTTACAACTCTGTAATTCTTCCATGAGGCTTCTTATAGTTTCAGCCAAATTCGAAGGGGTTTCCACCGCCCTCCTCTCATCAGATTCTTCTTCTATATTGTGGGATATTTCACCCAACTCATGGTGTCTCACCATTCTTTACGATGTAGTTTTCATGTTGTCCACTGACTATTTGAGTGCTAATAAAACATTCTATGTTAGTTAATTATCTACTAGTTTATGAATAGCACATACAATTTGTAAGGTGAAGATAGCTTCCTTATTTGGAACACTAGAAACACACAGTTCATATTTTTAAAACATATAACAAAACCAGAAAGTTTCATTCCCCTCTTCAGTAATGGTTTAAATAAGCTTCTTATCAATGGGTTAAGATTGGGTGTTACCCCTTAAAATTCTCTAATAACATTTTATGTGACTCGTTCATGAGGCCAAGTAGACCAAGTGTTGTAACCTGACTCTGGTACCACTCTGTCACACACTCGACCCCTAAGTACCTTTTTAAGGGATGGGGTATAAATTTTTCTCTTAACCTAATACCTATGGCCCAGTAATTACCGAAATCTTTATTTTCTCTTTTCCGTCTTAGAAGTAGTTTAACACTAACTCAATAAATTACTCATATGATAATTATGACTAATTATATTCTAACATAATGAGGATAATTTCTCCACAATATACTTAAGTTGATTAACTTTAATTAAGGTATACAATTCAATTCCTACATGTCACATTTTCATGTAATTTAACATATATATATATATATATATATATATATATATATGATTAATTTATATCAAAGGGGGCACTCAGAATTATCAATTCCCATTAATACCTAAGCCTCTGGACTTCGGCGAAATTCCTCATCATGTGTTTATGAACCCAAATCTTCCAAATGTCGGAGTTCCAAAGAGGGTCCCACTCATACTATACCTTTGTGCAAATATAATTATTTATATTAATTTATAATATAATTCATCACATTTAATATTTATATCGATATTTGTTCAGCCAGTGGAATGAGAAAGGGTAGGTTCGCACCTTCGGGCCTTCATTACTTGGTCATTCTATTACCCCAAACATTCTAGAGTCTCAGAGTCCCGAACTATTGAAGTTCTGGAGTCCTACACTCCCGAAGCATCTACACTTCATGTGATTTCACATCAATATTAAATTAAAAAGGGGAACAGGGTTGGTACTTTATCACATACCAATATCACATTAAACCCATTTAATATATATTATATTAACCTCTTTGGAAAATTCACCCAGGTTTATAAAGTCCCCTAATATTTTATTAATATTTGAAATAAGGGAGAGAGAGTGTGACAGAGAGATAACTCTGGGTCAACCCCCTTTGGCTCTCCACCACATTCCTTATACTCCAAATCCCGGAGCCTTGGAGTCCTGAAGCTACAAAGTGACCCCACTGGAACACATTACTACACCATTTAATATTCATATGAGTTGTCTTCATTTACATGTAATCAATTAAATGAACCTTACAAATAATGTAATATATAATTTTATATTCCTCGAAAATTACACCCAGGTCTTAAAATTCTCCAATATTATATTAATATTTGACATGAGAGAGAGAGAGAGAGTTCTCTGGGACAATCTCCTTCGACTCTCCCACACATCCTTTACATTCAATTCTCCCGAAGCCCTGTAGTCCCGAAGCTCCGAAGTATCGAAAAGGGACCCACTTGTAATTACGTTATGGTTTAAATACAGTGAAATAATTTGGGTTATAATATAATATATATATTATATTAAAGGTATATTATAATAATCAATGTCATTAATCGATCACATTAAACACAATAATATAAATAATTGTATTTATTATTTATGCAAGATTTTACTCAAGGAAAGGAAGGGTGCGGGTATTTGGTGACTTTGGCTAGTGGAATCACATCACCCAAACATCTTGGAGCCCCAGAGCTCTGAAGACCATGAGATGTTTAAAGTGTTTGGTCATAAGTTATTCCCTGGAGTGTTTTGGCGTTAAAAATAATAATAAATTACTCTTTATAATAATAACATTAATAATAATAATATGTATATAGACATTTATATATACATATATCTCCTTGTCCCTGTGTGGTTTTGTTACCTGGATAATTTAAATGAATTTAATTTCTCTTACAAGAAATAAGAAAAGGATAAATATAAATTTCCAGTCTTATAAAGAGATTTAATAAAAAATTATATTCCAAGGATATTTCTCCATCATGGAAATTAAAAATATAATTATAATCTCCCTTCTCGTGGTTAAATGAGTAGAATTTTACTTCCTTATTATTGTGCTTTAATACTCTTACCAAATTTAAGAAAATGGTCATAATACAAAGATTTAACTCCATAGTAAATTTGGTGTTTCTACCAGGATTTACTGCCCATCAAAATTTAAGGGGATTCTTCCCAAATTTAGGAGATTTAACACAACTTAAATATAAATGTTTATTTATGCCCCAAATAGAATTTTGAGAACTTTTGTATTTTAATTTCATTGAGACCAATTTCATGTTTATGTCCTAATCATTTTTCCCCAATAATTATTTATAAAGACTTTTAATGTTTTCCCATAATTGGGATTATTTCCTAAAGTCCACACAGAACTGATATCTTCTAACTTTTCTGGCAGAGGATTTGAGGACATACTAAAATGGAGCACTATTAATCAGAAAAATCACTCTCTCTTCTTTCAGATGCATTATAGAGATTTTTAATTGTTTAATCATCATTTCCCATGAATGCATTAAACTATACAACAAAGCCAACCAAAACATCCACTCCCATAAATCTCATTTTAGCACACAAATAGTCAAGATATAAGAAATTAAATCAGAAGAGCTTCAACTAAGACATTCTCTTTTATTTTTCTTAAATTTATCAAGGCACTTTTGTCAGAAATTAAAGTTACACAGTTCTAGAACATAGTATAAAATTTTCTTTGGTATAAACACTACAGATATATAACCAAGTGTATTTATATATAAACCAGACAGTGATTCAACTTCTGAAAAGGGTTCCCTTTTCCACCCAACCGTAGGCACAACAACTCCTGGACGGATTTACCGTTGGCCACCCCCTAGCTAGATCATGATGCTCTGAGAGAAATTCTTCCTTATGTTTAGAAACACCCTGGGATGGAGGCCACTATCCTCCTCCCACGACAACTTGACAGATTGGTTTTCTCTCCACCAAGCAAGGGGGTCTACAATGAGGGCTTCCTCAATCACTCATATTCTTTGCAACCCCATTTATCATCTTGGACTAAAAACATTTCCCAGCAGTTTCCTTTACCCAGAACAAAATTATTTTTTAGTTCTCTTCAGAATCAGTGAGATGCACACGCTCTCCCTCTTCGAAAATGGTCATCATACCCATTCCCATGCATCATATCCCTCTACCCACGAATTTCCCTTCTTTTCTTTCCTTCCTCTACAATATTTTGTGGGTCCAAATCCCAATTTCGTGGGTCAGGTCAGGAATTTTTTAGATGGGTACTCTCCCCATCTCCTCATCGACTCTTGAGGAGGACTTCCCAACTACCATCCTGACTGGTAATTTATTTTTATGGGTCATACAACTATTTTGGGTCTGAATAATTTAAATCCAGTAAATTATCAGTATGGTGGGGGTCATCTAAACCATTGTTGGTTCCCTTCACCATCTCTCTCATGCATCATGATCTACCTTAGAAACCCCTTCAACATTTATGAAACACTTTCCATTTTTTATTAGTAACATAAATACATACATTACCTTTTATAACAAAAAGGTTCATCAATTCCAACATCCACACATATTCAGTTTTCCCATAGTCTTTTAGCAAGTTATAGTTATATTTACAATCTGGGGGAAACAAGGGTATTATATCGAATCATGAGTTAGAAGTCAATCCATCACTACAAGGAGAACACCTTCTTATGGAGGTTTTTATGGAACTTCCTCAAAAAATTTATCCCTTCTCTATTTATAGCGAAGTTGGTTGGCAAAAGC
Source organism: Picea engelmannii (assembly GCA_009831015.1). Classification (NCBI taxonomy): domain Eukaryota; kingdom Viridiplantae; phylum Streptophyta; class Pinopsida; order Pinales; family Pinaceae; genus Picea; species Picea engelmannii. The sequence continues at coordinate 1,074,598 of ML776558.1, read as the reverse complement.
CAAGTGGCTGGAGGTTCTTACGGAGGTTTTTTTATCGATGTGCCTTTAACCTACATACGCACTGGTGCATACATAAAAATAAAGCACCAATACTTCATTGTTTAAAATCACCGTCATATGTTATAATAGAAATAAAAAATACCGATAAAAGTACATCGATGTCGTTGACCACTACGTATTGGTATGCATCAATGTCATCAAGTGCACCGCAATATGATAAATAATAAAAATTACCAAACCAATTTTATCGTTACACTTCATCCCGTGCTTCCAAACTCTCAAGCGATAATTAGTGCTCACCCTCACAAAGATGCCCTACTTCTAGTGCTCTACATCGACTTGGATAGATCCATTGGTAGATTTCACACATTTCCAAATTTTGGAAATTACCATGAATTTTCATTTCCTCTCAATGGTAAAACCATGCCTCCTTGGGACATAAGAGGCTATGTAAATTGTTTATTACCTTCCTATTTTCATTTCATCCAATGAAAATTTGAATTTAGCTTGAAATTTGGCATTTTTTTCATTCTTTTTCCAATTCCACATGGTGGTCCTGGACACTTTGGCTCGCCCTAAAGCAATGCATCCTATGTTAAATTAATAGTAAGAACCATGTCCTATGTTTCCAATATAAACATACACATTGGTGTCTTTCAAGGAAGAGAACTCTGATAAATTTTAAAAACAAAGCAGTGCATCCTTTGGAACATCTTGCAACTGACATTTAATTGGTATATCCTCACACTGATACATTCCACTTAATTAAGTGCACTATTAATTTTATGATATATAAAATTTAACGTTGCGGTGCAACCATTTTAACCAAATGCACTGGTTTTGTTTACAGAATCACACCAAGATACATATTGACTGACTTGACATAGTGAGGTGTATCATTGGATGCCTCATGCTTGATTCCCTACTCTTTATTATGCATCGATGAACAAAACATTAGTGCTCCAATATCATGGTAGCATCGGTGCATTAATAGTAACACATCACATCGCTTTAGTTGCTATAAAAAAATTTAACCCAGTTGTTCCCATAGGTCCAACAAATGCATTGGTGTTGTAAAGAGCATGACATGAGGCCAAAGTTTTCACAATCCATTAGCGTGGTGTGTCTTATTCGACACACTGCTAAAATATATGGTGGTGAAACAATAAGTGTGGAGAATCGGTGCATAAAAGATAATAGTACACACTATGATAGGTTTTAAAAAATAATAATAGTGGTGCATCATCTGTAAGGCCCCATTTTAGGTGTGTTACTAAGAAAACACATCGCTAAACAACATGTTGGTGCTCTTGTAAAAATGGTGCACCAGTGCTTTCATTTTAAAAAGGTGCACTGGTAATTTTGTGTGCTATAAAGTGCACTGATGCATTAATATTAACAGATTTCATTGATTAAATTGCAATGAAACACTTTATCCTAGCAATGCATTTAGGTAAAACAAATGCATCGGTGTTGTAAAGTGCATGGCACCAAGATGATTATTTCACAATTTAACAGTGTGGTGCGTCTTATGGGACACACCGCTAAAAATAAGTGATGTTGTGACAAGAAATGTGGTGCATCAATGTGTTTTAGTAACATCACTACATGACAATGTTTTTTTTCTGATATAGAGCACTAAAGGCAAGGCATAGGCTCTGTTTTAGATGTACCAGTTACTTTTAAAGATTTTTTTGAAAAAAAAAATAATTTTAGATTTTTTAAATACAATCTATTTATATATGTGTGTATTTTATAATTTCAATTTGTTTTATCTATGTGTGTGTGTGTGTTCCTAACAATATTTGTATGTGAATCATAGATGACGACGACAAGAGGAGGAGCAACATCAACAACAACAAATCGAGACACACACATTTGTGCGTGAGTGGGAGGCCAAGGAGTCATCCCCTTGCCCTATTTCACAAAAAACACAAGTCATTTTGATGTATGTTGGCCTCCTTAAGTTTTATCAAGAAATTACATCCCTCAAAGGGAACTCTTCATTGTTACAACAATTGATCTGTCATTGGGATCATGGGCAGTAGGTGTTCAGGGTCGGTCATGATCTATGGTATCATCCCATAGAGGAGGATATTTATTTCATCACTGGGTTGTCTACGAGGGGAGAGGATTTTACCCAGTTCCTTGAGCTACCACAGGGTGTTGCAGGAGAGACCCAACTAGCATATGTGAAAAGATATGTCTATCTGGACATTCATTCCTCTTCATAATTCCATCTTCCTAGTGGTCAATTGTGGATATGTTCATTTGATATAGAGGAGGTTAGGTGCATGTACCTTATTATCTTGACATTGTCACAATATAGCTCTGATGGGAAGCACATTAATTGCTAGTTGTTGCATTATGTAGATAGTTTAGTGCAGAGGCCCTGATTGACTAGGTGGTCGGAGATTTTTTTGAAATGATTTTGTTTTGCATTAGATCACTGTAGCATCATTTTGCATGGGTCAATATTCTTCCCATTAGCATGAGATTTAAGTCCACTATTTTTTGGAGGGTTCATACCACCAACCAAATAGAATAGTTGGTGTTATGGAGGGAATACAAGTTAACTCCATCCATAGCTATGCACAATCATAGGATTTGTACTTCATCCTTGAATTTACTAGGCCATGTATCATATATATTCTTCATGGATATTGAATCTTTTGGGATTCGCATAACTCCTGGCTCACTTATATGTGAGGCATGCCACCCCTGCAAAATGGCTAATTGTTTGCAACAAAAGAGCCTTTGAATCCTTGGAATTATAAGCATGTTCCTCAATATATTATGAGGAGGACCATGTGCCTTACCCTTTTTTATTTATTTATAGTACCTTCCATGCCCACATTTTGGACATATCTCTTTATACACATATTCTCTTATATATATAATACAATCGTTCAAACATGTGTGGTATGATATGTACTCAACACCTAACATTTTCAACATTTTCTTTGTCTTTGCGCAACTATCGGGAAAGACATTATCACTCAAAAGTACCTTATCTTTAAGTGACCAACAATTAATGGGAAATATAATTGTACACCATCATTAAGCATAAACAAAATAAAACCTTTTCTTCCCTCGTTGTGTAACAAGATTTCTTAAAACATTATGAGACTCAATGGTTAGTTACCTCAAAAGTGGCGAGAAACATGTGTCTGACATACCATACATTGTTTTCAAATTGTACAATAACATTGTTGTCCCTAGTTGGGTAGACCTTGACCCTTGTACTCAACCAAAGAGAGGGGTGGTGGAAGCATATTTTAGGCTTTCAAAGAAGGCATCTATGGCATTAGCATCATCCCATAGTTTATTTGATGGAATGCATATAACAACATTCCCTCCATGGCTTGAGTATCCCACAAGAAATCATCCATACCAACCTCTATACCATTGCCTTCATCCCCAACATGTAAATAACTAGTGTTATTGTAGAGGTTTTGAGTTGATGGCTCATGACATAGTGGGAATTGAATAGGTGGTTGTTTCATCCATTCTTGGTATGTTTCCTCTCTGATATTTGCTCATTTAGTATAAAGTTTGTGACTATACATCGTAGTGGGGTGCAATGGTAGATGGTGGACATGTTTCTCGTCATCATAATCTTGATTGTAAAATATTGAATATTACATTGATAATATTAGCAACACAATTCTTTTAATATGTTCAAATATTATACCAAACACTTATTAGATGCATGGACATTTTTTTCCCAATAATAAGCATGCAACCAACCACTGTATAAAACAAATGTCAAATTAAGAAATACATTTACATTAGTTTCATTGAAAATCCAAAAATACAATTACTCATTCATCTTTTTCTTACGCCCTACAGGGTTTTCTACATAAAAAAGATCCAATTCACGATGTAATATAATTGAACCAGGTTGTGTTGGGTATGTGTTATATTATTTTCATGTGTTTGTGTGGGCGTGTCAGATTCGACAACTGCATCTGATGACCCCAGTTGGGTGTTTTTTTCTATTTTGCGGATTTTTCTATTTTTAGTGGTTTTCTAAATTAATCCCTGATTAAGGGATTGGGGTTTTGGTAGCTACTAAATACCTAAAAAATCGTATATATTGTATGGTGAATGGTGAAATTAATACAATGAAGAGTTGAAAGGTGCAGCACCATGGAAGGTTGGTTTTCTCCCAATTAAAGGTTTCCAGCATAAAGCTCTATGTATTGTGTATGAGCCATTGATTAATTTTTTTTTTGCTTAAGAATATGTATGCATTGCTTTAATTCACAGGTTTAAAACTTACAGGCTGGTTATTGGAAGATGGCATGTTACAATTGGTAGGGTAAAACAACTATCCATTTTCATAAAACATTTGCTTGCAAAATCTTTCTCTTGATAAGAGCTTATGGAATTTTGGGACTACTGGAATATATTCAACATCTAAACTCAATTTTGAATCTTGATCCTACAAAATTCAATGAACGATTATTCAATTGCACCTCCACACATAACATATATTCAATGAGATAAATGAATTATAAATAAAATCTAAATGTACTGCAATCGGTGTGAAAGAACTTGAAGGACTTCCAATGATATGGAATGAGTTGGAATTTGAAGAATTGTCCATTTGATATTATAATTCCTTTTTCCCTAGATTTGTTCCAAAACTGTCATCTTGGGAAGCATAAAAAAATATAACTTCAAACATAATTTTGAATAACTTTTATAACCTAACAATGTGCTTAATCGTATAAAGATACATCGATGCATATGGATAAACCAAACACACTGGTGCATTTAATTGAGAGAAGCACATAAGAATGACCTATGTTGTTGCCTCCTCAAAGAGAAACCTCCAAAAAATACATTAAGTTACTATACACACCGATATTAAATTACTATACACACTGATATCTTATTCTATTAAAAAAAATTACGTAATTTTTATATCTGATGATTCCTACCTTTTTTTTTCCCAGGCAGATTTTGAAAAATCCAATGGACAAACAAGGGGAAAACCAAGACATGTCGGTAGAGATATCTAAAAAAGTGTATAAAAAGATGGTATAGATATAAACATAATTGCATCGCAAGAGGAGTCATCCCAACTACAATGTGTATAAGAGGTATGTAATCATTTATTTATTCTTTTATGTACATCAAATTTAATTATCGCATGAAATATTAATTTTCAATTATTTTGTCATAGAAAAGAAAATAAAATAGGACCCATTCAACACATAAGACAGGATGATGAAGAATAAAAGGGTTGATCACAAACTTTGTGAGTATTTACGTTTTTGGCATTTCTTAAGATTTCATGTTTGTTGTGATATTTATATTTAAATAATTAATTTACATTTGTCCATGGATGTCTTCTGATATGTTCTAACATATAAAGAGGATCCAACCCATGAATTTATAAATGTTGGGTTAAGTATGGGTTGTGAGTATATGTTGAAGTGTGAAAGTTTAATTGAATAATTTGTAAGTAACAATGTTGTTTAAATTTCCTTGTTTTATAATTAATGAAACAACAAGAAAACTTTATAGTAATTACATCATTTGTTCTTTGTCATGAAATATTAAATATGTAGGAAACAAAGTATGGAATGTAACCCACATAGGCGCTTTTGAGAGAATGCATGAAGCATGGCTTTGAAAGAATGTGTATTGTTTATGGAAGACTTGGTGCTAAAATACGTTTTTTTTTTTTTTTTTTTTAACCCAATCATGTGTACACACACACACACACATATATATTATAGTTTATTTATATGTTTGTAGATGGAATATGAAGGGGTGGAACATAAAAATCAAGTCAATCTATAAAAAATTAGGATAAATAGCTAAAGTACAATCTAGCCTACAAATGATGAAGAAATGAGACATGCACGTAGCTCAAGCAATGACAATAGTTCAAATGATTAATGAAAATCAATATAATTGAATGTTACTACAAGCTGTATGTTTCAGAATATTTGTCTCTGAAAATCAAGTATTTTAAATCTAAGAATTACATATTGGTTGCAATTTAATTATTGTGGACCTTTACGTTGTCCCTTTTTGTATGAAAATTGGTCTCTTATTCATATATAATAAAATGGGTTTCTTATTTTATTTTTTTGTTGAATGTTGTAAAATGTTACATTGTTGAATAATTACTATGTGGATGATTTACATTGTTACAAATAAAAAATCTATAATTTAATGGATAATGCATTAATGCAATCATTATATCAAAATATAGTAACAAAAATATAAAACAATATTATTATATACAAATTATTTGATTTTGTTAAGAACCAAACATCAATATAGCATGGAAAAACCTCAGGAAAAGTACTCAACGCCTTGAAACAGAGATAATTTCAGATAATAAGCCTCTTCGAGGGGGCAACCTCCTTTTACCCCACTTAAATGTTCAAGTACCATATGATTCAAAATGAAAATGTCTCCTTGGTATATATAGGAGACTAGGAGGTGTAATTACAAATAATGGCCTAAAG
>ML776558.1:1022897-1039455 GCA_009831015.1 Picea engelmannii | reverse complement strand
TTATTAATGATCACCATCTTGATATGTAAATGTTATTCCTGCGACTTAGTAACTCGACATGAAGTTGTGCTACCCTATTAGGGCATTGATTTGTAGTGGGTTGTTGGGAACCACAGAGAATAGGAGGTGAATGTTCTTTTTGCAGAGTTAATGGGATATAATTGTAACATGTTTATTATGTCATGGCGGCGTCATTAATATTTTAGTGTTAGGTATCATAGGAAAAATAATGAAATTGTGGTCTTATGATCATGCTTATGAATATTTAGTTATTGATGATTTATAAATTATGAGGTTCCTTGAGCTAAGCACCATAGAGTATTATGAATTAGTAGAAGAGGTTGGGTTCATTTAATAATGCTAGCGCTAGGGTGATGTCCTTGTAGTTATCATGAATTTAGTTAGTGAATTGCGAAGTCCTTATATTATAAATGTAATGATGCTAGTTTTTATGAAGATGTTATCGCAGTTTATTTATTGATGCTAACTTGAGATGAGCTGTGGATGATATCCTACCGCAAGGTAAGTGAGGTAAAGGTAATGAAATTATTCATTCATGGTTTGTTTTGTAGTAATTGTGGTCAGTGATAAACATATATCAAGAGATGTCCTTGAAATTAAGTACGAGGAGTCACCATGGCTTAGTAGACGGGGATGGAATTTAGTTGATTTTACATATTTAAGAATGGGTTGGTATTTCGTTGTCCTATAGAAGTCAACTGGGGTAAGGGTTGTAAATTGAATTCAATGAGCCCTTCTAGTGGTTGGTCGGTGTCGGAGTCCTTCTGACTTGCGTCTCCCGCAGTGGTAGTGGTTGTCCTTGATTTTGTAGTTCTTGGAGGTCTAGCATTGCGTGGGCTATTTGTGTCGGGCGAGATCTAGACATCTCCTGACAAGCCTTAGTATATACAACTCTGTGTGTGATTATCTTCCTTAGGTCTAAGGTCGTTTAATGCTTGCAGTTGTGCACCTAATGTCCTCTTGCCGTGGTCATCGTGGTTGTGTCTTATTGGTTGTCGAGTGGCGACGTAGAGTCTAGAGTGTCTGGTTCCCTTCTACATGCACACACACACCTTTAAAACAAAACAAAACAAAAATTGCACCCGTATCAGAGTTGTTGTCGAAACAAGGAGGATGTTACAAGGACATTTGTTAAAAAAATGACCAATACCATCACAATTAAAACAAATTAAAGGAAGCTTACCTCTATACCTACTATCGGTTCCCTTATTCAGTCTTTTGACGAATTTGGCCACTTATTCATCATCTTTCAAGACGTCACTGCTGCTGCTATATTCTTCTTGCTCCTTTTTCTTTTTCTTTGATCTTTTGGATGCTTTGAAGGTTGCTTCTTTTACATCTAGATTTTCATGTTCAATTCTCATTTCATATGCTATGAATATTCCATGAAGTTCATCCATTCTTATTGAGTTTATATCTGATCTTTCTTCCAACCCTGATATCTTAGGGTTAAATTTCATAGGAAGAGATCTTAGTACCTTTTGAACAATTACATATTCTTTGATTTCTTCTCCCAAACCTATGATTGTAGTCACTGTTTCATTGACTCGTAAAAAGTAGGTTGCAATATTCTCATCTTCCTTCATTTTTATTTGTTCGAACTGACCTCTGTAAGTTTGAAGCTTTGCTATTTTGACTTTTGTATCTCCTTCATAAATATTTTGAAGCTTGTCCCAAATCTCTTTACCAAATTTACAATGTGCAACTTTGGTGAATACCGTATCACTAAGACCATTCAAAAGTGCATTTTTGGATTTGGAATTATTCTCTCCGAGTTTCACTGCTTTGTCATTTTTTGGTAGAAATGTTGGTGTTGTGTATCCATCTACAATTGATTGCCAAACTTGAAATCCTTGTGCCTCTATATATGTCTTCATCATTATGCTCCAAAAACCATACTTCTATCCATCAAACTATGGTATTCCATTTTTATACAAGTTTGTACTCTCCATGATCTACCTTTCACTGGTTAACCTGATTTCTGAAGGAACCTGCTCTGATACCAATTGTTGGATTACTGAGAGGGGGGGTGAATTGGTAATAGCATAATTATAACCCTTTTTTCTCAAATAATCCAAGTGTTATATCAATGTAGAATTATTATCCAATAATGAGAAATAAGAAATGAACAATCACACACATATATAGTACACCAGTGTTTTACATGGAAACCCAAATTGGGAGAAAACCACGGAATGCTTTTTCTTATGTGTCTTGAAGAATTACATTCATTGGAAGCACCAAATTCCTTTGTTTTCCAGCTGCAACTGGAAGGAGGCTCCAACCCCCTAGTTTCTTAGGCTACAACCTGAGGGAAGTTCCAACTCCCCAATTATATGGCTACAACCCCCTATGTTCTCTGGATACAATCAGAAGGTGGCTACAACCACCTGTCCTTTCCCCATCCAACCACCCTAAAGTAGAAGTAGAATGATGTAATCACTGTCACACTATCACTGTGAGATATACTATTGTAAACCTATACCAATAAACCAGAACCATGCATCAACATGTACCTCAACCTGTAATCAACCTATACCATAAACAAGTGAATCAACCATGCACCAACCTGTACCATAAACAAGTACATCAACCATGCACCAATCTGTAATCAACCTATACCATAAACAAGTGCAACCAACCATGTACCAAGTATCTACCAATCATGTGTCAACTACTCTTATACTATGACTCATCAATATGTACCAACATCATCAACTATACACCTCATGTATGTGCCAACTCATCAACTACTTGTCTCAACCATGTACCTAACTTGTACCTCAACCAAAATCCCTCATCAATGTCATCATCCAAATATGATTTAAAACTCTGTAATAGACCTGTTGTATATAATCACATACCTACAAACCTTCCTTAACTTTAAAGAACAAGAGACTAGCATTTACATCAAAATTTTCTTTAGTCTCACATGACTAGTTTTGGATTAGTCAACAACCCTAACTTGAAATAATCATAAGTGTGTACCTGTAATGAATAAAGATTTGAAACTGATACACAATGTTCTTCAATGTGTTTTATGCGATTCCTCCAGGTGTCACTACTTGGAACCTATAACAAAAGTAGTTATAGAAAAAATGGAATACCTTGTTGAATTCTGGCTTATTCTAGAGAGAGACCTTGTAGAGTGTGCCCCGCACAGAATATTTATTGAATAGATCTGAAACTTAGAAAGCATCATCAAAAGAATTTATCCTTCCTTGAATTATCGCCTTCTTTTCTTCACCTTCCCTCATAAATTCATCTTAGATATCCATTGGTTACCTCAGACACCTATAGGTATTCAATATTCTCAAGTGTGTCTAAAATGAGAAAGCCTTGCCTCTTATTTATACTCTCCAAGTAGCTTACTTAAAAACATCTTCTAGGTCACTTTTCCCACTTTCCTTATTTTAGGGTTAACCCACTTCTAATTTCTCCATTAAATTTATTATTTAAATAATTTATTTTGTATCCACTTTAAATTATAGTACACTCATCAATTCAATTTATTATTTACCTTCTAAAATATCTTAAACCACTTTGACTACATTGACCTTTTGGGGCTTCTAGATGACATAAGAGGGTCCTCCAACTTCGTAAGGCCATAACTCTCGAACCGTGAGGAGTTATCTAACATTCCACATACCACCAGAAATGGAATGACATGTACCATCCATATAGAATAGTATTACCTAAAAATATATCAAAACTCATACCATTATCCATCAAACAAACTTGGGTCCATTACCCAAACCTAGGTTCTCAAACTTCTCATGGCCATAACTCTCTAACCATGAGGAATTATGTGACCTTCCACATACCACCAGAAATGGAATGACAAGCACTATCCATATAGGATAGTTTCAATGACAAATTCACTGACCTTCATTTCATCATTTCACAAATAATCATGGGTTCTCTAACCATACTTCTAGGATAACTCAATCCGCAAAGCGTCTTCCCATGAGAGATTTCACCATAAGGGGACCACTTTGTAGTTCATCCATTTCTACTTATTATCAATCATGACAAGACAATAATGAGTCATCTTTACATCAAACAATCTAGGGTCCATTACCCAACCTTTGTGCTATGGGGCTTTCTTCAAGGGTTGACATCAATGACAATCAACCTTAATCAACATGTGGCTCCACCATAGGGTCTCGTTAAGGGGAAGGATGAGAAAAAAATGAACCAAGCACCACTATGAAGCCATGATGGTATAACAAGAGAGTCAAGAGAGTCAAGAGAACCATTGTTGGGAGGGGTATCTGAGAGTTGGAGACTCATTGACTCCATGGGCACCTACAAGATTGAATATGGAGGATAAAGAGTAACAGGTCATGGTAGAATTGTGTATACTTGTATCTTCCTATACAATAGTGACTTCTATGACTGATTTACATATGCAGACCGGTATGCATAGTTGATGCACAGTAAGGATACTTATAAAGGAGTAGAGACTTGGAATTGTTTTGCACACTTGTTTGGGATGAGTAAGGATTTGAGTGTGAGGGAGATGTTGGGCGGATTTTTAGGCCCTTATAATAGTGTTGGCCCTTGACCAGGTTTTGGGATTTTCTTGGTCATATTAACCTATTCTGGGACTTTGACAGTTATCAAAGGAGGACTGCAAGACGGAGCGGAGATCATAGGATCTCGGCCCACTTTTGGGTCCATTTTTTGTTTTTGGGAATATGTAACAGGATTGAGATATTGGCCCGTGGGTTTTACCCATGATTAGGCCTATTTTGTATGTATAAATAATAAGCTAGTGAGCTAGAGGATAGATCGGCATCTATGTGATGTATGCTAAGTGCAAGTAAGGTCTGTAAGTGCTTTGTGCCTATATGAGACTTGCAAGGCTAAGTGCAAGTCATTGTAGGAAGTTGGAAAAGGATTTGTACTGTAATGCAAGGAAGAAGGATCCAGCGAGCTGTGCAGATATTTTGTCTTGTGCACAGTAGGGTTTTGATGGCTCTATGCTTGTAACCGATTGAATATGCTAATAAAGAAGAAGAATTGGTGGACGTAGCCCTAGGGTGGGGGTTAACCACATAAATATTGTGTTGTGTTGCTTTATGCTTGTCTAAATTTGTTTATGATCCCATTTTGCTAAGTGCTATGAGATGACTAAATAGATATTCTTATGATTAAAGTGTTAATGATATGTATGATGTTAGATATGATACACATGAATAGGATTAGTGCTTGATCTATTAGATCTAATGTAGTTATCGATGCTAAGTGCTTGAATATGTTAGATGACTATGAATGGTGCGAAGCCCTGTGTTGTCAACAAAGTGGATATTGACTTCATATTAAATAACCAACTATGCTAAGTGCTTTATTAAGTGTTAGAATCATAGATCTTTGTCCCAGCTAAGGTTGCAAACACTTGATTCGTGCAACCACCCCTGCCTTTACCTCGGGTGAGACTTCATCTGCTTCGCAGGTGTTGTCGAAAGGGCAAGTAGTTAGGGTTTTGTTGGTGCACTGTGGTAGCGTTGAACCCCAGGTTTTCCCCTGTTCTAACAAATGGTTTCGTTGCAGGGACCTGAAACTGTGATTGTTGGGAACTAAGAAAGAGGAAGCTATGTGAAAAGATTCATTGTGAAACTATGAAAGCTCTATGTGTAGATCTCTACCCTAGTGCGCAGTATTCTACTTGATCTATAAAGATTTGTACTAAATAAAGAAGGTTATATATGAGAGAAAGAAGCTCGATCTAAAGAGAGAAGGCCAAATCTGAAATAAAAGAGGTCGGATCTGGAAAAAAAAAAGAACAGGATCTGAAAGATTTGTTCTCCAAGAAAGGTAAAAGTGAGAAGTTATGATTGAAAGAGGTAAGATTTGTAAGCTTTGTGCTCTGTTAAAGGTAAAAATAGTTAAAATTTCTTAGATATGAAAGATTTTCTCTCTGTAAAAGTAACAAAGGTGGAATGTTTTGTTTCTAGAGTATGGATCTAGGTATATCTGATAAGTTTTGTCCTAGTTTGAAAGCTAGGGTGTTAATAGACAAAAGATGTGATATGAATAGATCTGATAAGAATAATGAAAGATATGTTATACCTACGCATAGAAATAATGTTTGGACTAATAAATGGATACAGGATCCTAGAAAAAATTTGTTCCAGGTTCGCTACCATGATCCTAGTGCATGGTACAGAAAAGGCTAGGGATCATTTAATAGAAAGTGAGGATTAACCCTCTATTACAGTTGCATAAAACTAGGACATATTGCTAAGGAATGCCCTGGCAGAAAACCTAGTTGTCTCTGTTGCAAAGCCATGGACCATGAAGTGTTGGATTGCCCTAGAATGATCGCTAAGCTTGAAGGAATGAATCTGAATCAAGGAAACCCTAAGGCAGATCCAGAAAAGGAAGAACCCCGGCAAGAATCAGAGAAGGTATTGGTACAAGTGAAAGAGATCCTGAATGACCACCGACATGTCATCTTATCAAAGATATTCATAGACAAGGAATACATTGAAGCAAGAATAGGGAACTTCAACATTTACTGTGTCCTAGATGAAGAAACACAAATGAATATTATGCCAGAAAGAACATGGGAAGCTAGAGGAAGGCCTGCTATGATCCCTTCCCTAGGAGGAATAAGTTTATTCAGAGGAAAGCTAGTAAACCTATGTGGAAGGCTTGCCCTGATTCCTATGACTGTCAATGGAGCTTCGACAGAAGAGGACTTTGAGATTATTAAATTTTTTGAAGATAGAGCATCGTTTACCATTCTAATAGGAAAACCTTGGATTGAGAGAAATCAAGCCAGATGAAAGGAAGAAGAAGAAGTTTTGGAACATAAGAAGCAAGAGTTAAAATACTTTATGACCACAAGGATCGCGCACTTGATTGAGGAACAGAAGAGCAGATCGCAGATAGTTAATACTAGCAACTCGGATGTCGAGGCTAAGAAAACACTAGAGGATCCCCAGAAGATTGAATTATGTATCCCAGAAAAGGAAGAAGTATTACACAGGAACCCTAGGAAAAAATATCAGCAATGCAAAGTAACTAAGAACAAAGAAGAAAAGTCTCAGAATGATAAAAGCATTACCGAGACGAAGTTCACTGGAAAGAAGGCTAGAAAGTTAAGAAAGAAAAGGGCTAATACTAAAAGGTTATATGAGATTCTATAAGAGACCTCATAGATAGAAAAATTGCAGAATTGGAGCTTCGTTGAGATATCAGAACAATGACATAGAGTACTTTTCCATGATGAAGAAATATAGCCGTTGGACCGATATATCCGTTCGACTTCCGTTTTGAACGGGCAGAAAAGTAATAAAAAGGCATCATCAGACCGTTGGGATACTCCATAACAGATCGAATAGGAGTTGATGGAGGGTCATGACCATTGTGAGTCAACCATTATCGACTTACCTATTTAGCTCGTCGTGCCATGCACGGAGAACACATTTGCCACATCGATAATTTGATCTCGCAACCTTGATTAAGATTGTCCAGTGATTATTATGCTCTTTCTTTCCATCTTATTTTCGTGTCTACATTACTTCATCAACCCGATATTATTAACCCTGAGCACGTATGTACAAGGATCTTAGTGCACTTGAAGAATCCATGAAGGAAGTACTCATTGATCGTAGGACCAAGAATGTCATGTCAGAAAGAAGGATGTTTGCATGTGTGCAAGCATCAACGACAGGAGGAGTCCAAGCTTCTCCATCGACTTCTCCTGGAGCAAGAACTTTTGGAATTGCGACAGAGATGAGAATGAAGCATAGAGATGATATTGTGAATGCCAAGTTGATTCTGAGCATATTTCCTACATATATACCTCCTCTGAGCGGCGCAGTGAATAGAGACAGTGTGACCAAGGATTTTGAGTATGCTTTGGTCACTACGTACATCCTAAAAGGGGTGAGCATAGCTCGTACTGACTAGGATAAGCTCGTAGCATTGAATTTTAGCGACTACAACCTTGGTGACAGAACGGCTTACAGCATGCTCACCCCGCATAAGTATTTGACCAGGACTAAAGGCAAGAAATCTAAGATTATCCCTCATTCATGGACCCAGATCCTCCCGCAGTCCACACTGCTCAATGTGATAAAGATCACAAACTTCGGCAGGCACCAGGAAGTGAATGCCTATGTCAAATTGCTTCTATCAAGATGGAGGATACTTATGGTTGAACTGCCGCATCACTGTGGATCCGACCTTGATCAATCGGATCAACAATGCTTAGAAGGGCCAATGAATGATGTAGTGATCTAGGAGTTCACTGAGCAAGAGGCCATAGCACTGCAACAGGTCAAAGTAGCTTGAGCCAAGCTCGAAGAATTCGAGGCAGAATTTCTCAGACCAGAGTGACTTGGTATGAGTCACAGGTGATTTTTGGGGGCCTATGCTTGTAATCACTAATCACTGTAGGCTCGGGAGTCCTTGTGTTTTAAGTGCAACACAACACAAATCATTTCGGTCAATACACAGTGGAGCTACATCTCGAAATAAAAAATATGTGCATATAGAGTATCCATCTTCTATAAGATGATACATCCTGATGGCTGGAGATGAGATCTTCAAAGCTCGAGAAGATCTGCACATCTCTTCAATGTTTGTATTTACATGTTTATGTGAATGTTCTTTCATATGTGTGCAAGATGCCAATCTAAAATTTGATTAGCTAGAGTATCTGTAACTTGATTTAATCTCTTAGGAACATGAAAATATGTAATATAATCAAAGTTTTGTTTTAAGAGACGTACCCTAAGGAATCGTCGGTGTAAATTTGGATCATGAACCTGGTATACTCTGTTTAACTAAGACACAACCAGTTGAGCGTCGAGATAGACCTGGAGATGAGAGATACCCAATGACAAAGAATCATGAAGCAACTCAATAACTGCACTATACTCGATGACATTATTTGTGGTGTCACCTAAGCATATACCTCCGGAAGATAATAACTGTCCTTGAGGTGTAAAAATTACCCAAGCTGTGCAGGAAAGCCTCCAAGTGTGTCGACTAGCACCGTCTGCATACCCAATGAACACCTCATAATCACTTGACATCTACCATAGTGATGAAAGATAACATCAACGACACGTCCATAACACTAAAAGAAACTAAAAAGTAATAGTACAAAGACTATACATATGTTACAAAATGTTACCCACAGTGACCTGCCTATGAATAATACTTCTTGAGGTAGAGCCCATTTCTAGGCTCCGCCAAAGAATTCCCTTCAAAATAAACCAGACGATAAGCGCCCTTTTTTAAAACCTCTTTTATCATGAAAGGTCCGAACCACATGGGTTTGAATTTTCCTGCCCCTAGGGGGTCCTTATCTTGGTCATAGACCAGGACAAGGTCGCCTTCAGAGAAAATTCGAGGATGAAAAAACTTATCACATTGACACTTGACCTTATGTTTTTGAGCCTCATTGGCCAGGGCCACATCACGATGCTACTCAAGGTATACTAACCATTCTTCAAGTCGAGAAGTGTCTGGCAATAATTGTACTGCCAACTTTAGAGATGGGATCTAACATTCGATGGGCAAGACTGCCTCTAGCCCGTAAACGAGTTGGAAAGGTGAGAAATTGGTTGCAGTCTTAACAGATGTTCGGTAAGCCCATAATGTTGAGTATAACATTAAATGCCAATTTGACTTGGCTGAGTTGATAGCTCGCTGTAGAATGGTATTAAGAGTTTTGTTTACAGCTTCCACCTGCCCATTTGCTTGGGGGTAGTAGGGTGATGAATGTTCTTTCCGTAACTCAAGATTTGATGTTAAATCAGTCATCATCTGGTTCTGAAAGTGACTGCCATGGTTAGTGACAATTTCCCTCAGGACATCGAACCTTGCTATTATCTCATTGAATAAAAAGAGAGCTACAGTCTCTCCATCATCTTTAAACGTTGGCATAGCCTCAACCCTCTTTGTGAAGTAGTCTACAGCTACGATGATATAGTGGTGCCCCCTTGTTGAAGGAGGGTTGCATGTAGTGTAATCAATCCCCCACTTGGTGAAGCAACCAACTCTGATGACAGGAAACATGGGAGCGGGATGTGCCCTCATCTTTCGAGAGAAGATTTGGCATGGGTGGCACTTCTTGACCAATTCGATACAATCTTTGATAAGTGTCGGCCAGAAGTAACCTGCTCGTAGAATATTTTGGGTTGTTTCCAACCCAGACAAATGACCACCACAAGCTCTAGTATGGAAATCGTTAAGCACAATAATTGCTTCTTCGTGAGTGAGACATCGGTGTAGGATGCAGTCTACACCTCTCCGATACAATGTATCATAGAGTATGAGATAATTCTTAGCCTGATGGCATATGCGTCGACGCTCCTCACGAGAAGCAGTGGTGGGGCACTTCAAAGTCTGTATATAGATTAGTATATCTCCATACCATGGATCCGAAGAGGTGATCAAAAACATATCTCCTTTGATAGGCGACTCTTCGGGCACAAGATCACTTAACTCAACCGGAAGTTCCGAAATAAGTTCTGCAAAGACCAGTGACTTTTTGGACTTCGCTGAAATGAAATCTAAGTCAAACTCCTGGAGGATGATTATCCATCTACTAATTTTTCCGCCTATTACCCGTCATGTCAACATGTATTGAAATGGATTCACAACAGAAATGACGGTGGTCTTGCGAAACAAAACATAATGATGGAACTGTTGAATAGCATGCACTACTGCCAATGCAAGTTTTTCGATATGAGAATAATTTAGTTTTGGTCCTACGATGTCTCGGCTCAGGTAATAGATGACATATTCTGAGAACAAGTCATCTTCCTGAACTAAGACCATGCCAATGGTTGACTCTGTTGCAGCCATATATAATAAGAAATCCTTGTTATAGTTAGCTGGCTAGAGTAGAGGGGCATTTGTGAGTGCATGTTTCAATGCGGAAAAAGAGCGTTGAGCAGCATCGTCCCAATAAAAAGGAACATCTTTTTTAAGTAGGTGCATAAATCCCTTGGTTATCTCGGCGTAGTTAGCGATAAAGCATCTTAGAAAAATCGCCTTGCCCTGTAGACTCCGAAGTTGAAGGATTGTGCATTGGGGGGGGCAACTGAATTATTGCCTCAACCTTGAGAGGATCGACCATGATCCCCATTGTTGACACAATGAAACCTAACAAACATCTTGATGTTACGCAGAAGCTACACTTGTTTGGATTTAAGCGAATCTGAAAGTAGCGACAACATTCGAAGATAAGTCGGAGGTGTGTGGGATGATCCGTTCTCTTGTGAGATAGAGATTATAAATCATCTAAGTAAGCCTCAACTATATGCTTGAGGTCATGGAAACCAAAGGAATGGCCCGCTGAAAGGTTGCTCCATCATTTTTAAGACCAAAAGGCATCTTACGATATGCGAATGTACCCCAAGGACAAATGAATGTCGTTTTGTGTTGGTCTTCGGGTTTGATTTGTATTTGATTATATCCCTAAAAACTGTCCATGAAAGAAAAGGCCTCACAACCCGCACATTCATCAATTATCTGGTCGATGAAAGGTGTGGGAAAATTATCTTTGGGACAGGCCTCGTTCAAATCACGAAAGTTGGTACATACACGAATCATGCCTTGTTTTTTAAGTGCAAGTCATTCTGTTTGATTCATCATAACACAACCATGACAAAATCATGTGGATCTTCCAATCATGAATACTTCAACATAAGAGGTAACAAGATGATTTAAATAAAAACTGACTTTTACTATTCAAAAATTCTCAGGTCCAGTACATAACCAGAGAATAGTTTACTCAGTCAAAGAAAATTACAATCTGGAGCCTCAGCTCAACCATTCGAACCCTTTTTCCATTTGGAACATGGATTTATAATAAAAATGAAATGCAACAGTTGGAGGTGCGTGTTGGCCCTTTCTCACATTGGATTCTCCAACAACATTTTTCAATTGAACACATGTGCTAGCAGTTGTAACGAAACTGCTATAAAAAAGAAATGTGTTGGTAACTGATCCAACAATATTTAAATGACACTTCCTCCCTTGATCTTGATTGATGCACCTCCTTTTGCATGCCAAGTGTCCTATAGAGGTGGTAAGTTTTTATCATGCTTCCAACTAATATCTCATCCATTCTCCACATCATCAACCACCTAAAAGAGTAATGAATTCGAACTCCTTGATTCCAGGTGCCAATAGGTAGCGCCATTCTAGTGTATCTCTGTGCAAATTTTGTCTCTGCCAGAAATTCGGTAGTGAATTTAGGTAGTGCACTGTGGAATAAACAGCACCCAGGAGAGTAGGTAGCACCCAGAAAATTTACAGTTCTTAGGAGAAAACGCAGTGCCCAGGAGATTTGGTAGTGCACTGCACTCTGCACATCCATGCATGAAAAAGGTGGAACGGGTGACAAATGGGGAACATAATCATATATATCATGGATATGTTTAGTTATTCAACACCTGTAGTATCTTTAAAAAACACTGCATTGACATCTCATCATGGCACCTGCGCATGCATCCTGCAAATTAGGCATTTGCAATTTCACTGAGCACCGAACAACTGGAATGTTGGCTTAATTTATGGCTTGACTTTGAGTTGAATGTGCAGCTAGCATGTAGGATGGTATGACATGTAAACATGACTCGGAATTGGTGTATGTGATATAGATTAGGTTTGAGGGAATTTATAAGTAAGACACTTAAGCGCACACACCCTTTTTGATTTTGTTTTATTAAATAAATATATAGAATAAACATAATTCATAAACTACAAAATAGTTTAGAAAAACATTGTATATATATATTTAATAATAAACGTATTTTCATGAAAAACTTATCATAAATATTTGACAAACTTCAATAAGGATTTCAAACAATTTATCATGACTCAATGAGAAATTTGGAAGTTATAAACTAGGGCAAATGAGAAAAAGGATTTCTAAATTTTTTTTGCACAAAGATGCTAAAGACACTTAAAATTCTAATGAAAAATTGAGTGCTAACACCAACAAATAGTCATCACACGTTAGACATAGTAGAGTATATGAATACATGTAATGTAGTAAGTAATGTCAAGTAAAGGATAAACGTATAAAGAGAGCTTAAAGAATGATTATTTGGAGTGGGTGAGACCACTCCAACCATCTTCCTAGTGTATAAATACTCTTGAAGAAGAAATATGAACTCGATTGGTTAACCTTCCCTAAAATATCTCTTCTCTTTGGAGTCAAGTGTGTGTGTGTTCTTGATGTGATTTCCCCAATGTAGTCCCTTTCTTGAATGCCTATGTAACATTGAAGATTACAATAGGGAGAATACAAATATTCATGAGGGTGTAGATATGGAAAATAGATCATTTCATGAGGATATTTAATGGTATATTTGTGTCAAATAAAATCTTAGTGGATTGGATAAATGATAGTTGGAAGCCATTTTTAGGTTACACTATAGAATATCATATTTTTGTGAGAGAATAGATTGCATTTGTGTTTTGATAAGAAGTGGTCTCTGTGAAGGTTCTCGGTAGGTGGTGGTTGTGGGGGCATTTCTCTATACCATTGAAAAAAATAGAGTCCTTGTTTTGAGCCACACTCAAGGAAATCAACTCTTCACTCAATCTAGATGAAGTATCCTGGTCTTCCTTTGGAATTATTGACATCGTATGTTTTTAGAGAAATCAAGAATGGTGTGGGTACCTTCTTGGAAGCTAATAATATCCATCATAGCTCTAACCAATGCATGATCACATGCATCCTTGTTGAACTAGATTTAAAGTATAGTTTTGTGGATGAAATCAATATTGAGGTTTGGAATAGGCAATTTTGTTAAATGGTTGATTATGTTAGTGTGCCCTTTTGATTCTTTAATTTTCATTCCTATGCGCACTTGGCTAGTGATTTCACCTTAAAATTATCTAATAAGGCACAGGGGCATAAATGTTTTAAGATTCAAGGTTCTATGAAGGATCTAAATATAAGTTTTTTAAAAGATGGATAAATTCCTATGGAAGTGGTAGTTGGTGGGGAAGTTTCAAGTGAGGGAGGACCCTCAAAGGTGTTTAATAGTGAGGAAATTTTCATTCTAAAGGAAGTTTTGAGCCTTTAAGAGAGGGATAGTTAATCTTCACATATGGACTCATCAAATTATCCGGGAGGATAAAGAATGCTAAAAAATTGATTATCTCAAATTCTCTTGAAAATGACTTCATTGCATCGAGCTCAGCGAGATATTTCCAATGGTGAGTGAAACGCCTCAAACGGACTTTGTATGAGAAAGTTATGGCCTTTAAAATTTTTGTCAAAAAAAGGGAAAAAGGATAAAAGAGAGTGCCACATGTCACCATTGGAAGGGTGAAACGTGGCATCTGTATAGGTCGTACAATGATGATGTGACAGGTATAGTGGTAGCACAGTCAACAAATCATACAAAGTGCCATGGAAACCATACATTCCGAGGTGGATCAGTCAGCATTGAACGCATGGCATGACCATACAGGTGAAGGTTGCACAGATGGACCAATGAGAGACTACCATGTGGCACTATCCCATTGGCCAAATATGATTAAGGAGGAATAAACGTTTGTTGTGAACCGAAGGATCAAACCTGATTCTCTCACATGTTAACCCAATGAATTATGATGATACATGTCACACTTTTCTTAATCGTATATGGCCCAACTTATACTTAAATTTGTTGACAGGTTCAATTGGCAGAAAAATAGGATCGAGGCCATATCCCCAATCCTATATATATATATATATATATATATATATTTCATAACAATTTTTGCGGGCAGTTCAAACAATATCTCATTTCATATAATATAAAGTTACAACCATTAACAAAGCACCAAAGGGGGAGAGGTTTGCAAGGTCGAACTCGTGACCTTCGCCCACATGTACAAACACTCTAACCATTGTGCCGAATGTGCCTCCCGTTATGGGATGCCAACAATAATATATTAAAGTTTTCCATGGAGTTCAGGCGGGAAGTTAAGCCCAACCCCTATTTAACCAGTTCCCATACCAATGCACCAAATGATTTCTCATGACAAGAAATCAATATTGAGTTCATTTTGACATGGAAATGCATGCTAGAATCTAGAGGAAATGAATCAAAGTTTGTGCCAAGTGCATATTTGTCTCTATTGGCATGCAAGAGGTGTTCCTATTTTGGATTTATCTCATTTTCTGTGCTATAGA
Source organism: Picea engelmannii (assembly GCA_009831015.1). Taxonomy (NCBI): domain Eukaryota; kingdom Viridiplantae; phylum Streptophyta; class Pinopsida; order Pinales; family Pinaceae; genus Picea; species Picea engelmannii. Next base: position 1,024,265 of record ML776558.1, on the reverse strand, counting down.
GTTCTTTGAGAGAAGTATAGAGTGTTTATACTCATTTTTCTCAATATTTCAAGAGGAATCTAATGGTGATGTTGGTTATTTATGAAAGTGCAATGTATGAAAGTCTTAGTCCATTTTTTCATGTATGAGACCCATAGTCTCGTTATGCATGCAAAAGGGGGTCTTTAAGAACCTGTTCATAACATAGGCAAGTTTATAGTCATTCTTCTCATAATTTTGTGAGGAACTCAGTAGTAACCTATGTTTTTGGGTTGGAATAGAAGAATTGAAGGGTGTCTTCAAATTGGACATTGTAAGTCATCATTGTATCAAACATTTGAGCATTAATAGAGTGGTCTCACTATTTTGAAGTGGACCCAAAAACGTATCACAAGATGGGTGAAATCCATTATTGAACTATGTAATGAGCCTGGTTATTTGTTGTCTCTATTTCTCTCTATTTTGGCACTCTTATTTCCAGAAATTATACTTATAAATTAATGAAGTTTCAGATAAATAAACGTTTTCACATGATATTTTTGCAAATAGTCATGAGGATCTTAATTTCCCCAATCTAGTCGGATGTTTAGTGTCTACTTAAGAACTAGTTGACATCAAAGGATTTTCAAATCATGTGGTATTATAGCTCGTTGGTATCATTGGAAGGCTAGTTGGTATCATAACGCATTGATATTTCAGATCATGTGGAATTAAAGTAGGTTTGACGTATATTTGCAAGTGAATTCTTACGATGTCCATACTCATTCTTCTCAGAATTTCGTGAGGAATTTAGTGGTAGCCTATATTTTTGGGTTGGAGTAGAAGAATTGAAGGGTGTCTTCAAATTGGACATTGTAAGTCATCATTGTATCAATAATTTGATCATTAATAGAGTGGTATCACTGTTTGGAAGTGGACCCAGAGACGTATCCCAAGTGTTATGGATAAATTCGTAGGTGCGGACACTAACCAATCTCCCCAAGATCCACCTGGATCTGGAACAAAACGTGACAGAATACTACTCTTTCCCTAGATCTGACTATTGAATGGAACTAAGAGAAATGGATGAAGTACATACCTTATGAACGCTCTCCTTTAATCTCTGTTGTTCCTCGCTCTGCTCCGATGCTCTTGTGTTGTTCCAATCACAATAACACAAACCAATCACAACGAAATCATTAATCTATTCAATATTTAGTCTATACATGTGATCAAGGAATCATGTAATAAGATGACATCATCATTATGGGAAAGGGACATATTCATATATTGTATTAAATGAAAGAGAAATATACAACCTGAGCCTTGATGTTGTAGATCTCCTTTCGATGGCTCCTAGCTTTGACACACACACTTGCTCAAGTATGAAGAAGTTGAAACACATATGAT
>ML776558.1:995185-1012037 GCA_009831015.1 Picea engelmannii | reverse complement strand
CGATGCTCTTGTGTTGTTCCAATCACAATAACACAAACCAATCACAGCGAAAGCATTAATCTATTCAATATTTAGTCTATACATGTGATCAAGGAATCATGTAATAAGATGACATCATCATTATGGGAAAGGGACATATTCATATATTGTATTAAATGGAAGAGAAATATACAACCTGAGCCTTGATGTTGTAGATCTCCTTTCGATGGCTCCTAGCTTTGACACACACACTTGCTCAAGTATGAAGAAGTTGAAACACATATGATGACCTTGCTGTTGTCTTGCTACTATAGCTCCAACCCTTCACACAGTCTTGCACAAGTTCTCCAATCAATCTCTTGCTTCTTCTTTTAGCTTCTCACTTCTTAACCCTTTCCATGAGTAATCTTCTCAATATATAGGAGAAGATTGATTAGTTACTTGGATAGGGAATAATCCCAAGATATCTGGAAAGCCAGTATTTTGCCAACCATTCGAACTCCAACTCATCCTTCTAGAAGATTCCTTCTAGAAGGATCGAGAATTTACTCATTTTCCTCTTTAGAAACAAGTTCGCACCCTGGCTTTGGACACAGTGCGAGAAGTTTGCAATCCAAACGAAAGCAACCTGCGAACATCAAGCTTCTCGCAGGATAGTATATATGCAGTCTGCGAACTTTTCCCAAAATATGATTTTTGAGGAAATGACAAATGTAACCTTCCTCTGGAAATTGTTCTTAATAAAGAGTTTGATCTTCCATTACCATGACATGATCATAATATCATCTCGATAACCAAAAATGTGGATAACACCAAGATGGGTGAACTTTGTTATCGAACTATGTAATGAACCTTGTTATTTGTTGTGTCTATTTATCTCTATTTTGGAACTCTTATTTCCAAAATTTATAGTTATCAGTTAATGAAGTTTCAAATAAATAAACATTTTCACATGATATTTTTGCAAATAGTCATGAGGATCTTAATTTTCTGAATCTAGTCGGATGTTTAGTGTCTGCTTAAGAACTAGTTGACATATAAGGATTTTTGGATCATGTGGTATCGGAGCTCGTTGGTATCATTGGAAGGCTAGTTGGTATCATAACTCGTTGATATTTCATATCATATGGTATTAAAGTAGGTTTGACATATATTTTTAAGTGAATGCTTACGAGGTCCATAATCAAGCTTGGTGAAGGATCATTTGAACAATACATTCCTAATATTGGTTCAAGGTGTGCATTTCAAAAACAAGAAATGGATTCAATAGAAGATAGGGATTCTTCTCATCCAAATCATTTTGGTACTGAAGAGACATTCTTTTCTACATTCATGGCAATGATGGTCATGGTGGAATAAATGTACGAGGATCGAAAGAAGGACAAGGGAACTAGTATTAAAGGAAAAGGAAATTTGCATGACTTCAAGAAGAAATCAAAGAAGTTGCATAACTTCGAAAAGCAATCAAATGGAAAAGAAGAAGAGAAGCCTACATGTTCTCATTGCAATAAGAAAGGACAAGAAGATGCAACATGTTGGAAGTTGCATCCAAAGAGGCTACCAAGTAATTTCAAGGACAAGGGTAAATAGAAGGCCACAACCATAGTTCAGGATCTTGGATCAGATGCTAAAGTTACATCTATGGGTGTTAAAGGTATATTTTTTGTTGTTAGTTCTAGTTCACATACTTCTTCTTCAAAGGCTAATGTAATCCCTTATGGAAGGAAAACAAAAGAATTGTTTCATTTATGAGTTATCTCAAAGCACCTTAATATTGATACACTTGTTGATAGTGGATCACAAGTAAATCTTATTTCAAAGAAATTTGTTCAAAATTTGGGATTGGAAACTAGGCCTCATCCGAGACCATATCATTTGGGTTAGATTTGGGATACTGCTCAGTTACAGGTAATTAAGCAATGTAAGTTACAATTTGAGATCACATCTAGTTTCATTGATGAGGTAGAGTGAGAAGTGGTTCCACTTGAAATTTGTGAGATGGTTTTGGGAAGTCCATACTTGTATGACATGAATACCATTTTCTAAAGGGAACAAAACAAGTATCATGTTTTCAAGGATGGGATTGAGTTCATTGTGAAATATCATCAAATGAAGAAGAATTTAATAGTTGTCACTACAGGGCATGTGAAAATGCTAGTTAATGCTAGTATCCAAGATCGAGGTTTACATCCTATGGTTGAAAGTAAAACATGTCCTTTGGTTTATTTTGTTCATGTTAATAAGGGAAAATATGTTGATGATTCATTCTCTTTCACATATGTATATTCACTTTTATTGTTCAGTATTTTACTAATCAATGGAGTATGTTGAGTAGTTGCAACAATTAATGGTGGAGTTTTTTATTTAAGGGAATGGTTAACTTCATCAGCAATGTTGTTTTAGTCTTCATCATTGTTTTGATGAGTCAGGTGATCGTTATCCAAGCTAGATGGATGGATGATACTGGACAAGTGAGGTGAAAGTATCCTCGCTTCATTTCTAAATAATCCAGCTTTATGCTATAAACATATCTAAGATGTTATGCCATGTGCATGTATAATGTATACCATGTACATAAGAAAGTCAAATGGTACAGATGTTTGTGGAAAACATGTTTAGATTTTTATTTCTCGGTAAGAAGATAATACTTTTGGCCAGGAATGAAGAAGGATGTTGTTGATTAAATTTCCATATGTATGGAATGTCAAAGAGTGAAATCTAAGAATAGACACCCATCGGGTTTACTATAACCATTGTCAATTCTAGAGAAGAAATGAGAAGTGGTAAGCATTGATTTTATTACTAAAGTTCTGAGGAAAACAAGGAAATATGAAACAATAATGGTAGTGGTGGATAAATTGAAAAATGTTTCTCATTTTGTTCCTATAGAAATGATTCATACAAGAATTAATATTGTAGAAATATACATGAGGGAAATTGTTAGGTTGCATCGAATACCTAAGGAAATTGTTTCAGACAAAGTTACAAAGTTTACTTCAAACTTTTGGAGAGGATTATTTAAAGGATTTGGTACACATATGAATTTTAGCAAAGCATACCATCCATAGTGAGATGGGTAGATAGGGAGAGTCAACCAAGTGATTGAAGATATGTTGAGAATGCATGTGATGAATAAACCATCTAAGTGGGAAGATTCCTTGCATTTGGTTGAGTTTTCCTATAATAATGGGTATAAAGCTTCATTGAAGATGAGCCCATTTGAATATTTGTATGGTAGAAAAGGAAATACTCCAGTGAGTTGGGACAACCTAGTAGATAGAGTAGTACTTGGGCTAGAATTACTCAAGGACATGGAAGACTAGATGGTTAAAATTAAGAATAATTTGAAAGAAGCACAAGATAGACATAAGGGGTATGCAGATAATAACATAACATATAGATAATTTAAAGTGGGAGATCATGTTCTTTTGAAAGTTAATCCAAAGAAGAACTCATTAAAGTTGGGAAGTTGTACCAAGCTAACAACCATGTTTTGTGGTCCATTTGCGATATTGGACAAAATAGGACCAATTGCATACATGCTTGCATTTTCTGCTTCCATGAATGTGCATAATGTATTTCATGTCCCTTTATTGAAAACATGAGTGCATTATCCCAACCATGTTATTGATTGGAACTTGATTCAGGTGGAGCTAGAAGGAGACTTTCAAGTCCAACCGGTCTATGTATTGGAAAGGAAGGTCAAGGTGCTTTAAAATCGAGCCATAGGTTTGGTAAAGGTTTAGTGGACCTGCTATGTTCCTAAAGATGCTACTTGGAAGCATTATGATGTAATGCAAGAAGACTAGCCATGAATTTTTGAAGACTTTTGAAATTTTGGTTTCTCTCTTTTGTATATGCATTTATGATAGTGCCAAAATAAGGGGGAGGGAAATTTAATACCCTAGTTTTGAGTCCCTTGATTAACAATGTATTTTGTTTATTTCATGAAAATTCAAAGTGCCTGTAAAGTTAAAAAGGTCGGAGAGACTGGAATTGTAATACTTTGGATATATTAATAAAATACATCAATGGCTCAAAGACCGACAAGGAAAGAGATACGAGGATATGATTCAACAAGAGGGGGGTAAAGGGGATAAGTATTTCTATTATATTTTATTCACTAATGGTGGAATTAGTTGGGAAAAGTGGCTATATAAACTTCTTGAGGAAGTCCATGTGGTGATTTATTGCATGTAATTATATAAACCTTGTTTTTGAGTTGTTTGGGGGTTACTCAATCATTTTGTTGGTCATTCATTTGTTATTCAATCATTGTTATGTGTTCCTCATTCATTCTTTCTCTTGTTCTAGGAATGGAAAATGAATTATGAGAAGAGAAGAGCCATTTATTTTTTGTTGTAAGTAATTATTGATTATTCCACGAGGGAATGAATACATGTTTGCATGATAATGATAACAATTGTGAAAGAAATATCCACAACTGATAATCCTTGGAGTTTCCAGCATCGATACTTATTGACTAGTAGCACTGGATCCTTGGAAAAGAAGTGGAACAAATTGAGGGACTGCATTGTAGAGAAATGGGTTTATTTATTTGGGTTGTACAAGCCAAAGGGGAAGAGAGATGGTAAACTAGGATTGTTGTGTGGTTGGGAAAACTATGAGAGATTGATAGTTGCTTGTGTTTGTTAGAGTCGGCCTAGGACCCATCGTTGTGGATTCATAGCCATGGCTTGGGGGTGACCTACTGTTGAGAGCTAGAAAAATAGTGTCTATGGTTGGGTGCAACGTTCAACGTCTGCGACCAATTGGTGAATGATTATTTGGAAATATAAGTGCTCTCTGTGTTTTTTGTGTAATTTGTATTCCAATGTGTATTATTTATCTCTTATATGTGTTTATAATGTGTCTGCTTGTCATTAATGTTGTGCATGACATGTTATTCATTTCTTGTATGGTTTAACATGTTTCTTGATTATTGCATGTGTTGGTTTCATGCTTCTTTATTAATTAATTGGTATTAGAAATTGAAAATCCATCAAGAAGTTGAATTCTTGAGGTACTTGGACATTACAGATCAATTTCATAGCAAATATTTTGGATTTTTTGTTGGCAGGGTATGTCACAATCGTCGAGGATTGATACATTGTTGTTTGTTGTCCAAGTATGTATAAACCATTGAATCCTTCCTCACATGTATTTAACTATTTTAGCTTCCTGAATGTTCTAAACAATCCTCATTCTTTGTCCTTTGTGAGGGCAGTCCCTATACAAGTTATTTCCCTCACATCCCCAACATTGTATATGTTGCTTCCTTGGTCATTTCCCAACAAAATCTACTATCTTGTGCTCATTTTGGGTTGACTATCCTTGTGAATTTGCTTGGGATTTGTTCTTGAAAAACAGTGTCTTAAAACCTTTCTTCCTTTGATCCATCTTTCCATTCATCTCGGCATTCCAAAATTTTGGAAGACTAGCCTCTCTTTTCTCTATTCATAAAGATGCCTTTCTCTTCTTATGGTCTCGTCCAAATTCATGGGGTTATCATAGTGTATATTTTCACTATATAAATAGGGTAACCCACTCAAATGTTTTTTGATTTTGACCTTTTGATCATTTATGAAGCCCACATAATTCAACAACTCAAAGAACCTATTATCATATCCATCCATCACCATGCTTCCCAAATTGAGTTCAAATAAATATTTCATCTTCCTTTCATAGTAATTCTCATACAAATATTTCTCTTGGAAATATCCTTTGAACTACCTCCATGAGAATCTCTTCTCATCAAGGTGTTTGGATTTCTTAAGTTTATCCCACCACATGGTTGTATTTCCATGCAAGTTGTAGGTTAAAATTCTTGTTTCTACCCCGGAGGGATAATCCTACAACTGGAAATATTTATTCATTTCCAACAGTCAGGCCTCGACTTCTTCTCCCTTCCTATGCTCACCATAGAAATTTGGTGGCTTGATTTTCCTGAGTTCACCTTGCAAGATATTTTCCCCATGCCTTTTCCTCTGCTTCCTGACATGAGACACACTTGGGATGATTCATGGCCCTGAACTTGCATGATATTTCCTAGTGTATTTCCCCAAGGAATGATGGCACTCACTCATGCTTCTTGATTTCCTGTCATTCCCATGATCATCCCTTTTACTATGGGATATGGATGTTGTCACTTGTTTATCACTAGTTTCTTACTTTGTGATAGAGTATTTATTGGCTTTCCTCTGCAGCATATTCAAACTTTGAAGTATCTCTTCCTGATCTTTCATAATTTTCTCATTTTCTTCCCTATATCTTTGTACTTCTCTCTATAGGTTTCTCATAGTTACAGGCTCTTTCCTTCCTCCTCTTCCATTAGACTATGTATCATCATTTCCCATGTTGACATGTAGCTCTATGAATTCCTCTTCATGACTGTAGGACCCTCAGGCATCCTCCATGACTGTAGTTCTCATAAAGAAACCGAAATTCCTTCTTGTACCCATAAATTATGTATGAAAATGTGCATGTAAATAAATTCATGTTACACAAAAATATATAGATATACAATTCTAGAAAAGAATGCATACATTTTTTTTTCTCTTTAATTCCATTGGTCATCTTCTTTTGCATTGAATGTAAATTATACCACCTATATCATTTTTTTTTTATTGATAGATGGATTATCCTCCTCAAGACATTTCTTATGACTATTCATTTTCCCAAAACTGAGTTCCAAGAAGAAAGTTATGGTCTTTCGAAGTTTTAATTGTTTTCTCATTTTCAACCTTGTATTGCTACATGTGTCTTCTTCTTCAATATACATATAGTTTGGTGCCCTAATCCAAAATATGGTTCCATGGATGTCTTTAATGCTCCCTAATATTTCCATAGACTACTCTTGGGCCCCAAACTAACTTCTAAGCAAAGAGTTATTCCCTTTGGAAGTAATCATGTACCTAAAATTTACCTTGTACTATTTAGGTTATAACTTAATCATGCAAGCTTTGTTTTTCACTCATAATAGCTTGTTGGAAATATATTCTCGAGATATTTTATTTGACTTCCTAAAACTTTCATTTAGGGAGTCAAAATCACCCCACAAGTTTAGGACCTACAAAAACACTATAATTTTTCTGACAATTTGACTACTTAATGTTGACATAACTATGATATGGCACTCTGGGTCCAAATGGAACCTTGAAGTGATGCCACATCAAACCCTTAGCCACCCTATCCCTACCATGTCATCCTTCATCCTCTTCCTCTGTATATTCCCTCTTCTTCCTCCCTTTTACCTCTACATTGACCTTTATAATTAATAAACTATTTTTATTTATGTGCCCACCTATACCGACTGCCCACTTGGCACACATATGAATTTGTATGGGAAAAGGGTCCCACCTCATCTATCATACCTCCTCCTAGAACCCTTTATTTTTTTGTGGGGATGGATGGGTCCCATCTCGCACCCTTTTCCTCGGTGCATGAACTTGCATTTTCCAATCGGACGACGGAGATGATCAGGGAAGATCAACAAAAAAAAATCCATTTCACATCATTGACATGCTTGAGGGTTAATACCCCCTCCATGGTGTGACATAAGAACTTTAATTCTCTGATCGGATGGCATATATGATCAAGGAAGATCAATAATGAATGATCCATTTTTCTTCTCCCACATTCTCAAGGGTTAAAATCCCCTATGTCGTGTGACACCATAAAACCTCCATAATACATGGAACATTTCCAATGGTTTCACATCACTGGATACCTTTGGAAAAACCACTTTGTGAGTGATGAGATACCACTTATGGTATCAGTTCATTTCTCTGTTGGTCGCCTTGTCACCGTGGCCTGCCATCGACTGCTATTGTCCATCGATTGTCACCATGCCACTAGCCTACCACTGCTGCCCTACCACCATGGAATTACATGTCACCACTACCATGTCACTCACCATGTGGCCTCCACATCATGTTGACGTCATGGTACAAAACGTTACCCAAATTTTCCAAAAATTCCCAATATTTTTTCAAAAATCATGATTTCAAAATTTATGCCAGGGCTTCCATGAAAATTTGAACTTAAGCTTGCTACGAATGATTTTTTCGACGTTTTGCATGTCAATATAACCTCTTCACCCAAAATTCGACACTCCAGTGTTGAATTCTCAATAAATTTCATTGTAGAAATTGGAACTTTTGCCCAATTCCACCCAATCTCACCCTGGTTGCTCTACAATTTCCAAAATTCAACCAATTATAGGTCCAAACATGTGAATTTAGAGATTAAAATTCGTTATTTCAATCCCTCAGTTCAAATTTCACTAAAATTTATGGCAAATTCCTAAACTTTCCCTTGGAAACTTTTAACAAAAATAGTGCAAACATTCTCTACACTTTTAATATGCAATTCCATCTTCTGTGTGATAGTTCTAGCCCATGCAGGATCGGTGCTAAACGTGTGGCTCTGATATAAATATGTAACATCCCCCAACTTCACTGAGGAACATTTCTTATGGAAAATGCACATAAATTCAAAATTTTTCTACTAATTAACTTCTTGTAACTTACCAACTACAAATTATACAAAAAATTAACCTTTTTTAAATGCCCATGATTAAATGCATCTACAATATTCTAAATGAATATGAAGGTAGCTAATAAATTATCTTGAGAAACACGTACATCCATTCTCATAAATAGGGTAAAAGAAAAACCATAAAACTCAAAAGAAAGCAAAGAAAAATAGATAAACACTTATCTTTTTAAAACGTTTGGCAACCAACTGCTTAGGAAGAACATTCCACCTAACCATAGGATTGTTGTTCCAAATATCAACGGTAATTTACCCTTGAGCTCAGGCTATGAATCCACAAAGTAAGGGTTCCTCTCACAGTTCACACACAACTCAATATCTCACAACCCACTGGTATTATCCTACAACTATGTCAAATTTCCTCCATCTCTCTTCCTCTTGACTTGCCCAACCCAAGGAATGTACCCCTTCACTGCTCTCATTCCATCGGGTGTCTCATTCATTTATCATGGTCTCTAAGAGACACTTAACCATGAATATATCTACTGGGAACTCAAGGGAACTCGTTTCCAAGAAAAACTACCAACAAACAACAACAAACAATTGTTGTTACAGTGCAATTCTTGTCATCGCACAGTTTGTTGTTTTGGAAAAGCCCAACCCAAGCAACAAATGTATGACACAATCAGGGAAACCTATCACTATCACCTTAATATATATGACCCTCATTTTATTGAAGGACAATTCCAACACAAGGGAGGCCTCCTGGGTGACCCTAGGGGGATTGCAAGGGGGAAAACAAGGAACTAGAAGAACACCCCTGTAGGTCAAGGTATAATATGAACTTGAGGCTTGAGGAGAGAATCTTAGGAGTTGGTAAATGGTTTCCAAATTTGTGTACTTGCAAAAGAGTGTTAGACAAGCCAAAACAAGATAATATATGACGATATAATCCCAAAGACAAGTGGGGAACTAGAAGGAAACCTTGTTGTCCCAAAATTGCAGCAGTAAATAATGATATATCAATAATATTAAACTAATAACAACTACAAATCAGACCATCAAAGTCAACATATAATATACTTTGATGACAGGTAAGGGTTGTTAATGAGTGTTATCGACAATTATTTATGATATCCTAATGGTTGTAGAAAATTTTGATACAAAAACAAATTCTAACCACTTAAATTAGAAATTAAACCACCCAATCAATATCTTATTGACAATAGAACAATTATCACAACTTACAAGTAATATTTAGCAGTAGAAAAGTGGAAAAAGAGTATGAGAGAGTGAGTTTCCTCCAACCCTAATGGTTGTTTCTTAATGTTTGTACAGTAAAAAAATCACTTAGTTAATCAAAACACCCTTGGAGGGAAAGAGAGCCAATAACATATAAAATTTAAATCCAACCTTGAAAAATTCAATCTCTTATATTTCATGTTTACCAATGCAACAATATTCAATATACAATGCAATTAGTGCCTTATCTATTGGGTTAATGGAGTCTCTATATTAGAAAACAACCTAGAAAACAAAGACAATAAAATTCTTCTTTGAGAATCAAACCCTTATAAAACCAAAGAAGACATAAAACCTCCAAATTTTATGGCTTACAAATCCAACTTTAATTAGGGTTTGATAATCTTCTACGGGTGTAAACCCTCTTACTCCCTAGAGAATATAAACCCTAGCGAGGTCTTGCTACAAGGGTGAAAACCCTATTACTCCTTGTATTAAAACTTAAGCCCTTTCAATGAAAGTAGAATAAAATTATTTGATGGAGGTTGTATGCCCTTATACTCTCCCTAGGGTTTGATTTAATAACCTTGAAATTAAGAAGAAACACACAAGATTGCATAAATTCCTTACCTAATCCAAGAGGTAGCATGCAAAACCCTTTCTTATGAAAGTAATTTCAACAATATTTTCTAGAAGAAGCATCCAAGAGAAGTTGATATCCTTTATTCCACCAATAGACAAGTGTAGCATCCATAATGACCAAAAAAATAAGAGAGAGCGATTTCCCAAGGGGGGAAAAAATTTCAGTCCAAGAGAGATTTTCCAAGTGATGAGTTCCAATTTGTGACAAATGACTTGCCTCATATTTATATGAGGAAACCCAAGTCCCAGTTTGTCCACCTTACAAGTAAATCCATAATTTTAAGCTAAAACCTATGTTACAAAGCTTAATTAGCAAATTGTTTTTACTTTTTTCCCACATAGGCTACAAAATGAACAAAAATAAATAAATGATGGGACATTATCCCATAAAACTCTACTCCAAGGTGGCACATGCGATGGAAAATCCTCCAAATGATAGGACGTCAAGCTAGAAGAGTGCCACATCATCCCCAAATTAAGAAATAGAGTGGGTCTTCAAGCCCACAATATCACCAATTGTGCTAAATATCCCAAATGTTACATAAAAAATGTGACGTCATGATTCCCAAGAGGGACGTTTGGGCCTAAGACGGTGAGGTCATCCTCTCTTCATGGTTCCAAGCATCGTTCAAGTGTTAAAGTCACCTTTGAAAGTGTAACGTTCATCTTCCAAGACCTCCAATGAGTGGCTTGCTACATCCAACCAATGGATCTTCTAGCCCCTATGAAGGCCAAAGTGGCTTAGTTCCTCTATGAATAGCTTTCACCAGGAAAGGTCCTGCAAAGACAAAAAAGTACTCCCTCCAAGGGTCCATAAGTCACATGTATCATGCCAAGTAAGCCACATTTAATAAAAGAACCACCCAAACATGTGCATTAAATCCCCCCTTTTCAAACTAAAAAAATACTCAAAGACCTTATAAACTTTTCCACATTTATGTATGGGAGGGTTGTCATGGTACCCTATTGGGTAGGCCAATCCCCAAGTCAAGGAGTGTTTCCCAAGAAGACCCTATCTATATCATGTAGTGTATATGAAGTGGATAGGGGTATGAATTTTGGGCATGGGGTCCTTGACATATTAACCATTGATATTGTCTCATTTATGGGTGACTTTGCCGAGGGTGTGTTGCATCCCTCATTTGCAATGCAACATTTTTCCAAGCCCTTTATTTGCCTTTCATTTTTATGGTTCGAACATCGATTGCTATGTGCAATGGAAAGTAAATAGAATTGCAATTCCACTTGAAGTTAGGAACACATTGAGTGTCATCTACACTGAAAATTTCAAGACATTCCAAATTCATTCCCCCATCAAGTAGGACATTTATTAATTATTTTTCTTTTAAAGGTCCTTCATTTTTAAGGATAAGTGTGTAATTACTCTCTATACCTTAGGGCGAGTATATGGAAGGATTAGTTGTGGATTTTTACTTTTTCTAGCTACAACACCTTTGGGCCTTTAGCCCCTTCTTCCCATGAAATGAGGTACAAACCCTTCTCGGGGTCAGTGAACCCAAAAACCCAAAATATGAGGAAATGAAGGGGAAGAGGTTTGAAAAGCGGTAAGCATGAGCGGGATTGGTACAATAACCCTTCAAGGAGACCCCCTAGGAGCAACCAATTTCCCTAGGGTGACCCACTTACTAGGAAACCATGTCAGTCCCCAAGGTGAAATAAGGAAAAAGGTAGAATTTGCAAGGAAACATTATATAATCAAGAAAGGATCCTTTGTAACATGCTCAAATCCTTCAATTATTAAGGTGGCACTTACCATGAGACCGAATTTCTTACCTCATGAAGCAATACTTGTTGTGCTATATGGACCAGGTTGGTTTGGAGGATCCTTCTATGTTGTTGATGATGAATTGTAGAGCCTGGTTATTTTCAAGACTCAAATTAAATAAAGGTTTTCTAAATTTCAGTTTAGGATTTCTTTTAATGAATTTCTTATACTTGGAATAAACCAGGAATAAATAGCAGCAACATAATAATGATAACAACAACAGCAAAATAATGATAACAACAGCAAAATAATGATAACAACAGCAGAATAATGATAACAACAGCAACAAAATAATGATAACAACAACATAATACATACCTCCACCTACAGGTTGGTTTATCTAGTCCCTTTTCTATCTGATCATGTTTTTGTTCTTGCCCTTGTTCTTGCCCAGACTAAATATTAACCTCCCAACCAACTAAGAAAAACTTCTCTGGATCCCTAGCTCCAGGAATCTTTGAGGTTTCCTGGCACCCAAGCCCAAAATTCCCAGAAACACCAGTGCCCTGTGAGAGCTTCCCAAAACCACCCCTCAAATTTCCTCCTCCTCTCCCTTTTTGAAAATTCAGAAATCTCCAAACCAAAATAATAATCCTCCCTTCCAAGTCCTCCCCTTCTTCCTTATCCTCCTCTCTCAAATCCCCCTCATTAATTCTCAACCACATTATCCCCCCATTAATTCTCAACAACCTTATCCCCCCATTAATTACTTCACCCAGCTTTTAATAAAAAAAGTAATAAAGACTCATTAATATATTTTAATAATTAATTAAATTAATATTTATCATTCATGATAATTACATAGTTAATTAGGATTGTTACATACACCCACCCTTCAAGAAACTTCATCCCAAAGTTAGAGTAATTTACAATATAAGGGTAATGACACATGTTTCATACATCCACATCAAATAAACAACATTATCAGTAAGAAAAACAAAACTTATACATACTAATGTACATGTGCAATAAATGCATGCGTAGATAGCACAAACAAGAAACGCATGTACTAATGACAATAATTATCACACCTATAGTAATTCTTGTATGCATCCAATCCAATCAACAAGACCATTCATTTTATAAAAGATAGTAAACTATTTAAAATGTTCGCAAAATCCCTCAATTATAATAATTTAGCACAATAACGTTCATTTAGATAATTGTAGTTCTATTAAGAAATTATAAATATACATATTTACATATTCTCTTTTCAAAAAGGGAAAACAATAAATTCCACTATAAGGCAAAATCCCCATTCACTCTCAACTATTTCTATTCATCTTTCCTCCCTAACTTACTTCCGTCTTCCATCCATATCCTTCCTATTCCAAACTATCTTGGAGCATCAACTATATCGACCTAACTCCAAATAGAACCCGTAAGAGGAAGTGTCACTCTATTGACCAAGATTCCCCAGCAGGCAACTGACAGTCATGATCCGGATTATTTTTGGCACGAAATGAGATCGTAGATATAATAAATAAATGCATAGAGATATCACAGATATTCAATAATATAACAGAAATGTATCGGAGATGCAACCATAAACACATATATACAATAATACATGATTTCTATTAATGAAATAAATGTACAGAGACTGTAAAAATACAGAGTGAAAGACTCGCTAGAATGGTGGCAGCTTATCTCTAAGAAGAGATGTGACGACTACTCACATTCACAAGAAGATGATTACAATGAGGCTCTGAAGGCCTTTTTACAATAATCAGGAATTCCAAAAACCCTAGACATCCAAAAACCTAACCCTGGGAGATGGAGCGCCAAAAGTCATGTGGGCCCCGTTTGGGTAAGTGAGTACATCAACTTCTCGGGGTCGTAACTTTTGCATACGATCTCCGTTTTAGGTGTGTGATAGCTCGTTGGAAAGGTATTGTCCAGAATATTCATTTTGGGGGCTCAATCATTCCTTTGAATATCATTGAGAACCTCGATCATGAAAAACCTTCATTTGGGCCCTCAAAATGGCCCCGGAAGTTAAAACCTGCTAAAAATAGTAAATTGCCAAAATTTCCAGAAAGCCATTTTGAGCCATTTGGAAAAGGTAGGTGGCCACCGATATCCACCTAGATCAATTCATCATCACACGTCTAGGGGAGTGTGAGCTAACATCATCCTCCCATGACTCTAGGTTTCAGAGGATACATGGTGGGAAATCCCTCCACCCCTCCTAATAGGACTAGGGTCCACACCCTACCATGGAATATACAGTGGCACTATGTTGCTGGGAATTTTGTCATCATATATTCATTTTTAGGCAGTCTTACCACTTGAAACCCTGCACTGTTCCATATATCATAGCAATGCATTCGAACCAACACAAATTCACATACAAAGATTCATACCATATTATTTCTCAGTTAGTGTTCATGACATCCACTTTTATTATCATTATCCTTTGGCTACTTTGTAGCCCATTGACCTACAGATTAGTCTATAACACAAACTCATACATATCTATGCATTATCATCATGTAAATGCATTCAATCGTGATCTCAATTCGGTATCCACATACTAACAACTTTAACTTTCAAAATTTTCAAGTTATAAATAGATTGCATAATATCCCCATAATTCAAATAACATTAAACATTCATAGAATTGACATTCTCATAATAGATTGCATAATATCCATCATCATTCAAATAACGTTAAACATTCATAGAATTGACATCCACATAATAGATTGCATAATATACATCATCATTCAAATAACGTTAAACATTCATAGAATTGACATTCACATAATAGATTGCATAATATTCATCATCATTCAAATAATGTTAAACATTCATAGAATTTTCATTCACATAGGTTCATACGTCTTACAAGTTTAAGTGTATCATTAATAGTTTCACAGTAAATAGTAAATAAAGGTGATTAGGCCTCGGGTAATCCTAGTTGTCTAAGTCAAAAGGTGGAATTACATACACCCAACCTTCGAGAAACATATTTCGAGGTGGTAAAAAAAGTGAGGGATGATCTCGTCGTAATGTCTCAGCATCCTCCCAAGTAGCAGATCCTAGACTATACTTGTCCCACTAGACCTTAACTTGGTCTACCAAACGGTTCCTTAGTGACGTAGACCTCCTCGACTCTAATGCCAAAGTCCCCTCAAAGGATCGTTCTTTGTCTCCTTTGAGCCGAATCGTCTCTTTCGATTCCTTGCTAGAATCTCAATTCAATCGATCCATAGGTCCTTTTCGGAGGCTCCCCTGTGCGAACAACAGTAGGTGCGACCTCCACTTCCTCGTACGACCACAACGCTATGACCAAGGCTTAACCTAGAAGGTGCTTATCACAACTCGCCACTCGCGAGTTCGTGACTCGAAACTCCCGACTCTTCCTTCCCAATCTCCTGATACCCAAAATGCTAATATGGGTATGGCTCCTTCTCTTGTCAGCGCCCTCCACGCATGACCACTGGCTAGGCTTAACACTAGTACCTCTCGCTACTCGCCACTTCGCAAGTCGAAGGGTTGAGATCTCATGCCCTTGCTCCATGACTCCCTGAGACGTGAAAAGTCAACGGTGTATTGACTCCTTCCACTAGGCGACGCATGTCCACCTATCTATTACACGATCCCACCTTGTGGTTCTGCCACGTGTCCCTCGTGCCTAGCTTCGGCACTTCATGACTTCGCTCCCCAAGCACTACCTCCTTTGTATCCCCAACACCCGAAGTGTCGAGATCCCAAACTCCTCGATGCTCCTTCTCGCAACTCGTGACTTCGGGACTTTCAGGAAAAAAGTCTCGACTTCTTATCCTCTGATATGTCAAAATGTTGAATTCTAACACGTTTCCCAGTGCTGACCCACAACAAAACTTCCCTCCTTTTCAAAATTTCGGACTTCGCGATTTCGCGAATCCTGATGCTAAAATTTCGGTTCTTCAACCCACGAAACCCCGAAATGAGATTACGTGAATGATCCAACAGCCCCTGTTGGCTCATATTGTTAAGGTCCTAACCCGAAGATAGGTAGATCAATGTATTCGAATGTAATAAAGGTCAATATTAATAAGACCTTTCAATAAAATAGAATAAGGCGGATGTAAGAAGACCTAATAGAAGCTTCCGCTTCTAGAAGGATATTCTTCTAGATGCTTCTTTTTAGTATAAATAGGAGTCGAGGGTATGAGAACCCTAGCTTGGATATTATTGTAATAGAGCGTTGCTCAACTAGAGGTTGCCCCCTCGAAGAGGCCTGTGAACATTGCTATCTGATTCAAAGTGCTATTTCTGTTGCTATTTCGTATATCATTTCTGTGTATTGTGAAGATTATGCTGGATATTTTANTGTTATTCTGTCATTTCTAGCATTTCGTTTCTGTTCTGCATATTTTATATATCTGGTATATTGCAAGTGGTATCAGAGCACTTTCCTTGGCAGAAATTGTGGGTATTTTTTTTCAGGGTAGAGACGTATTCCGACGTCTTTAAGCCACAGAGATCTGTCATTACGCACATAAACCCGCAGTTGAGGGATTCATACACGCAGGAAATATAAGTGGTTCTTAAGCGCACATTTGTTGGCCACCCCTGTAACCCCTGTTGGTACCCCTTCGAGTGGTAGCACATCAGACAACACCTGTGTACGGACCGGCCTAGATTTCCTGAAGCCCTCTGTAGATAAACCTATCGGTCGTCGGACTGCTATAGTGTCACCGAGAACAGCACTCGGGA
>ML776558.1:967379-985602 GCA_009831015.1 Picea engelmannii | reverse complement strand
GATGACAAACATCCATGGGAATGACATCACACAATATCTTATCATTATATCCTCCTATCTTAAATTCAACTAAACATTGTTTAGTGACATTTACCTGATGTCCTTTTTGTAGCCATGAAACTCTGTATGGACTTGGATGTTCAATAGTCTCCAGCTCCAGCTTTTCTACCATCTCTGTAGAAACGAGACTGTCTGTGCTACCACTATCCACGATGACTTTGCATACCATGTCCTTGGTCTTGCAAGCAGTCCAGAAAAGACTGTTCCTTTGCACTGGATTCTCCACCTCCTTTTCTGGCATTAAGAGAACCTTCCTCATCACTAGTGATCTTCCGCCTTCAGCATCCTCTACCTCAACATTCTGCCCTTGTGCTTTGGCAATGTGAGTCTCACCTCCTTCTTTATTCTTATCTGGACATTCATAATATTTGTGTCCATTCTTTCCACATGTGAATCATTTTATTACTCCACCTCTGCCTCTTCCTCTTCCTCTAGTGCGAGGAAAAGTGTTGTTATCAACATATTGTCCTCTCTGTTCAGTATATTGCCCTCTCTATGATCTTCCAACTCTTTCAGTTTGAGGTTGAGGTTTCTTCCACTCTTCCTTAGGCTTCTGACTCCTATCCTGGACAACTGTTTTGCCTATGGGCTAACTTCTGCCTCGGCCTCTTTGGTTTTTCTTTCGGCTCAGCTTCTCTTCAGCCTTTAGAGCCATCTGATAAGCATCTTTGATAGTTCGAATGATCATCATGCTCATCTCATCCTGAATGTCGTATCTCAGACCATTCATATACCTGACAACCTTTTCATCATCACTTTCGTGATGACCTGCTCTAATGTTTAGCTTATAGAACTCTTCGGTGTACTCCTTCACTGACATAAGCTTTTGTCTCAAATTCTGCATTCTTTGAAACAGAGTGATTTGGTAATCCTTGGGTATGAATTTCTCCTTCATCTTCAGAACCATTCTATGCCAACTCTTGATTTTCTGCTTGCCTTTGCAGTGTCTGTCAGCTTGTAGTTCATCCCACCACAATGTTGCATGTCCTTTCAATCTTGTGACAGCATGTTTGACCTTCTTGTCTTCCTTGACATCTTCATAATCAAAGTACGTGCCCAGAGTTTTAATCCAATCTAGAAGTTCTTCAACATCCAAGTTTCCCTCCTATATTGGAATGTCCATTTTTTCCCTAGCACTCATTCTTGCAACAACCCTAATCAGGCGTTCATTTGTTGCATCGTCTGCTGCAACTTCCTCCCCTTCATGTCCAACTTCATATTCACTTTCAGATTCACTGACATCTCAAACACCAACTGGGCGCCTCTGTTTTATTTCCACGTCCATGAGTCTGGTGCGTAGGTTATGCATCTCTCTTTCCATGGCTGGATTTGGCACCTGTCTACCCCTTTCTTCTGGCATTTCCCTCTCTTCTAGTGGATCGGGTGTTTGCATGTCTCTTCTTCTCAGCGGCATGGTGAATCTTTCTTTTCCCTACTACAGAAAGAAAAGAAATCTTTCTGCGTTCTGATACCACACTGACGCAGACCTCCTCGACTCTTGGGCCGAAGTCCGCTCATAGGATCGTTCTTTGTCTCCTTTGAGCCGAATCGGCTCTTTCGATTCCTTGCTGGAATCTCAATTCAATCGATCCACAGGTCCTTTTCGAAAGCTCCCCTGTGCGAACAGCACTAGGTTCGAGCTCCACTTCCTTGTGTGACCACAGCGCTATGACCAAGGCCTAACCCATAAGGCGCTTGTCACAACTCGCCACTCATGAGTTCGTGACTCAAAACTCCCGACTCTTACTTCCCAATCTCGCGATACCCGAAATGTCTATACGGGTATGGCTCCTTCCCTTGTCAGCGCCCTCCACGCATGACCACCGGCTAGGCTTAACACTAGCACCTCTCACTACTCACCACTTCATGAGTCAAAAGGTTGAGCTCTCATGCCCTTGCTCCGCGAATCCCCGAGACGCGAGAAGTCAACCGAGTATTGACTCCTTCCACTAGGCGATGTGTGTCTGCCTATCTATTACACTGGCCCACCTTGTGGTTCTGCCACGTGTCCCTCGTGCCCAGCTTCGGCACTTCATGACTTCACTCCCCAAGCGCTTCCTCCTTTGTATCCTCGACACCTGAAGTGTCAAGATCCCGAACTCCTCGATGCTCCTTATCGCAACTCACGAATTCGAAACTTTCGGGACAAAATTCTCGATTTCTTATCCTCTGATATGTCTAAATGTCGAATTCTGACACGTTTCCCAGTGCTAGCCCACAACGAAACTTCCTTCCTTTTTAGAATTTTGGACTTCGTGATTTCGCAAATCCTGATGCTAAACTTTCGGTTCTTCAACCCACGAAACCCCAAAATGAGATTACGTGAATGATCCAACGGCCCCTATTGGCTCAGATCCTATGAATCTTTCTTCTTCTGAGTTTTACACCTTTGAAAACACTAGCCATAACTCTCCTTTCTCCTCTGCAAGATCTAACGGCTCTCGGGACTTCGTGAATTCTCCACAGAGAATTTCGACCGTCCAATACCTCCTTGACAACTCCTGCGAAATGAACAAGGTATTCCTTCGCGGAACTTGTCCACCTGCAACTCAACTTTGCTACACCTCCTTTCAACACTTCAAGGCACTAAATCTTCTGATCTTTTACCACAAACTCGAGTCTTCAAAAATACTCTTGCACGCACTCCTTGCAACAACCCATCAAATACTTCCAAGTATTTGGATTTTTTGACTCTGCGCACTCTCTTTACAACAACAGTCCTTCAACAACTCCCTTAGGTTGCAAACTCTGAGACTCTACTCGGCCAGCGCATGCTTTTCATGGCTCCTATGCTTAACTTGCACTTCTGTGAGAATGAGAACAATGTTATCCCTCCTAAGCTTTCAAAGACGAACTCTGAATTCTGTCAATGCAGACCTTGCAGACAATTTCACTACACTCCTTGCAGGAAAACTTTTGCTCAGACAGAGAAACAATTGAAACTCATTCCTTACTCTCCCTCTCTTCAGATTTCAGACATTAAATATGAAAGCATACATTCCCACATCAAAGAAAATGCATAACATAGAGTAACAAGCATAATCAGCATGTACAAACACAGAAAGAAATTGAACACCATGAGTCTGAACTAAAGATCTTTGTATTAATCCAGAACTTCTGTACATGGGTTTCTTTACTTTACACAGCTCTCTGTTTTTGCTCTCCTATGCTCTTATCGATTGATGTTGTTAATGTTACAATGATACAATATGAGGGTGTCTATAGTCGGTTTTCCCTTCGCTCCTAAAACTATCTAATCTAGAATTTAATTCTACCTACTTACATTTACTAGCATAAATGCCTCTTAATCCTTTAGACGAGAGTGTGACGCTCAAGTTCTGATTATAATCACAAGTACGCCCTTTCTTAACTACTTCATTTATGTTTGGTGTATCCCACTTCAAAACAATTTAAACACTTTTGAACATGTGCCAAAATGCGTTGGCGTTTGTCCCCCTCTCGCTTGTTGTTGGCAATGCTCCTGCATCACTCAGTTATTGGACC
This sequence comes from Picea engelmannii, assembly GCA_009831015.1. Classification (NCBI taxonomy): domain Eukaryota; kingdom Viridiplantae; phylum Streptophyta; class Pinopsida; order Pinales; family Pinaceae; genus Picea; species Picea engelmannii. The sequence goes on along the minus strand of ML776558.1, from coordinate 982,038 downwards.
TTATGGTCCAATATGTGTAATGGTTCTTCCGTGAGGGTTCCTGCATCCGATACCTGTAATTCCTTCCAATTAAGTTTATGAGATTCGTCAGCAACATAATGACGTAGAACATATACATGAAAAACATTGGGAGTTTTATGTAAGTGGGGTGGCAATATGAAACGATAGGCAACGGGTCCAAATATCTCTTGGATTTCGAACAATCCTATAAATTGAGGTGACAACTTTGTCTTCTTCCCTAACCAAATGGTACTCTTATTAGGCCTGATATGAATGAAAACTTGATCTCCCACTTTATAACTCTAGTCAGTCCTATGTGCATTAGCATAACTTTTATATCTATCCTAGGCTTCCTTTAGTCTCTGCCTAATCTGAATCACCTGTTCCTCCATCTCTTGAATCAATTCTGGCCCAACTGTCACTTGGTATTCTAACCTTTCCCAACTCAACGGTGTTCTTCATGGCCTTCCATACAGAGCTTTGTAGGGTGGAATTCTGATGGAGCTATGGAAACTTTTATTGTAGGCGAACTCTACCAAAGGTAGGTACTTCTCCCAATGGGTTTGATTATCCATAACATACATCCTAAGCATGTCTTCCATAACTTGATTTACTCTCTCAGTTTTCCCATCTATTTTAGGATGATAAGTTGTTCTTAAGTTCAACTGAGTCTCTAATGTTGACTGCAAACTTGTCTAAAACCTAGAGGTAAATCTGGAGTCCCTATCTGAAATGATCTTCTTGGGTATCCCATGCAAACGGATCACCTCACTTACAAACACATGTGCCACATCAATGACATTGTAAGTGTCTCTAGTTGGAATAAAATGAGCACTCTTGGTTAACTTATAAACTATCACAAGAATGTCATGCTGTCTATATAATGTGAACGACAATCCCACAAAAAAAAACATAGAAATGACTTCCCACTTGGACATAGGGACATCATGCGGTTGTAGGAGACCTGTCGAGTGGTGGTGGTCGACTTTCACTTGTTGAAAATCTAGTAACTTGGCAACTAAATGGACTACATCACACTTCATGCCTACCCAGAATAAAATCTTCTTCATGTCTACATACATTTTATTCACACCCAGATGCGCACAATAAAGTGCTCTATGGAATTCCTTCAGTATGATGCTTCAAATATCCCCACCTTCGGGGATGTACATCCTTCCTTGATATCTTAATAGTCCATCTGCTTCCAGGATATATCCTTCATACCTTGGATCTAATTTCCTCCCACTCTGGAGGGTTGAAGTAACCATTAAATACCAACTATCTCCAAGGATTTTCCCCAACACCTGCTCCCTAAGATTGACTTTTAAGGGTACCAAGGAGAAGATACGTGGTCTCCTACTCAAGGCATTTGCGACCACATTTTCCTTTCCCTTGATGTATGAAATTCCAAAATTGTACTCACTCATAAACTCACTCCATCGCCTCTGCCTGGCATTGAGATCCCTTTGAGTGAAGAGATGTTTTAAAATTTCGTGGTCCATTTTGGGCTCAAAATTTCGCCCCACTAGATAGTGCCTCTAAAGTTTCGTAGCTAGCATTACAACTACCAACTCCAAATCAAGAGTAGTGTAAATCTCCTCGTGTTTCTTCAACTTCCTTGTTGCATACGCTATCACTCCTCCATCCTGCATTAGCACAACCCCCAACCCTTTCTTCGAGGCATCTGTGCATACTGTGAAGTCTTTTTCCATATCTGACACTCGTAGAATTGGTGCACTGGTTAGTAACCTCTTAAGGTTGATGAATTCACTATCACATTATTTTTTCCATTCATACCTGACCCCCTTGCAATGCAAAGTGGTGATGGGGATCTCTATTTTAGAGAACCCTTCCACAAATATTCGATAATAGCATGCTAGCCCCATGAATCTTCTTACCTCATGAGCATTTTTCATCACTAGACATTCCATAATGGCCTTTACCTTTTGTGGGTCCACAAAGATTCCTTCACCAGAAATGATATGACCTAAATAGTGAATTTATTTCTGGAAGAAAGAATACTTCGACAAATTTCCATACAATTTGTTCTCTCTAAGGTAGGACAACACCACTCGCAAGTGTTTCTCATGTTCTCTTTCATTCTTGGAATAGATGAGGATATCATCTAGAAAGACCTGTACAAAGAAGTCTAAGTATTTCCAGAATACACCATTCATGAGGCTCATGAATACTGTTGGTGCATTGTTCAAACCAAAACGTACTACAACGAACTCGTAATGCTCAAACCAAGTTTGAAATGTATTTTTAGGAATATCGCCTTCCTTAATCCTTAACTGGTGATACCCTAATCACAAATCAATTTTGAGAACACTGTTACTCCTTTCATATGATCAAAGAGATCATCTATATGTGGCATTCGTTACCTATTTTTCACTGTAGCATAGTTCAAGTCCCTATAATATATACACAGTCATAAGGAACCATCCTTCTTCTTCATAAAAATTACTAGTGCACCCAAAGGTGAGACACTAGGCCTTATTATCCCTATGTCAAGTATTTGTTTCAACTACATATGCAACTCACAAAGTTTTGGTGCTATCATCCTATACAGAGTCTTGGAAATTGGTTTTACAGTAGGTTTTATCTTGATGGTAAAATCAAGCTCCCTCTCAGGAGCTAACCCTGGCAACTCTTTCGGAAAAAACAACCTTAAAATCCAACAATATTGGGTATTGATCCAACAAGGGTCCTTTCCTTCCATTGACTGCTTCCACTACATATAGTTGACACCCTTGCCTCATGCAACGTTTAACCTTCATGGTTGAGATAAAGCATAGAGACACCTTCCTTCGTACACTGTGGATCTCTACTAGCCTTCCTTCATCGTCAACACAAAGCACCCTTTTCGTGAAACAATCTACCATAGCTCGATGGGATTTTGTTAAGGTCCTAACCCACACATAGGTAGATCAATGTATTCGTATGTAATAAAGGTCAATATTAATAAGGCATTTCAATAAAATAGAATAAGGCGGATGTAAGAAGACCTAATAGAAGCTTCCCCTTCTAGAAGGATCTTCCTCTAGATGCTTCTCTTAATAGACATATTTAGTATAAATAAGGGTCGAGTGTATGAAAACCTTAGCTTGGAGATTATTGTAATAGAGCGTTTCTCGATTGGAGGTTGCCCCCTCGAAGAGGCCTGTGAACATTGCTTTCTGAATCAAAGTGCTATTTCTATTGCTATTCTTATATCATTTCTGTGTTATTGTGAAGATTATGTTGGATATTTTACTGTTATTTTTCCATTTCTAGCATTTTATTTATGTTCTGCATATTTTATATATCTGGTATCTTGCAAGTGGTATCAGAGCACTTTCCTTGGAAGAAATTGTGGGTTATTTTTTTTCAGGGTAGAGACGTATTCCGACGTCTTTAAACCACAGAGATCTGTCGTTACGCACATAAACCCATAGTTGAGGGATTCATACATGCAGGAAATATAAGTGGTTCTTAAGCGCACATCTGTTGGCCACCCTTGTAACCCTTGTTGGTACCCCTTTAAGTGGTAGCGCATCAGACAACACCTATGTACGGATCAGCCTATATTTCCTGAAGCCCTCTTTAGATAAACATATCGGCCACCGGACTGCTATAGTGTCACCGAGAACAACACTCGGGAAGATACTCTCTAGTACCTGGGTAGTCGGGTAGTACGGCTAAGGGTACGGTCTATCCTCCTTAGTTAGTGCCCTAAGATATTGGGTTGAGTACTACTGTTGGACCCCGCACATATATCAGAGAGCTATAGCACAGGGCAAACCCTTGTCTATAGAACCCTTGAATACCTAACCCTTGGGGAACATAAACATAAACAAATTAAATCGGCGAGATCTATTGCCGTGCATATGTGTTCGGGTTTCCAAGTAAATACACATTTGTTTCTGGTTAAGAATTTGGGGATTTCAGCACTGCAACATTCTTCAGACCAAAGTATAACCCCGTAGCTGTAAAAAAAAAAAAAGTCTGGAATTTTTTTCACCATTATTTGAGACCTATTCCATTAGATTCATCTCTTCTCCCTTATCACATTCATCCATATCATTTTTCTGCAAAAATTTCTGACCCCGCTTGCTCCCTTTTTAGTTCATCCATTCTCATGGCCCATACCCATAGCCAAGAACTAGAGTCTCACTTCAAAACCTTGCAATTTGGTTTCCTCGAGACCCAACAAGAAGTGCAACAACTCAGTGCTAATATTGCCTCCCATGATGCATCCATCAATACTACCATAAATGCATTTGTAAATGCAGTCGTGTAGTCTGCAATGGTGGAATTCAAACACAAACTGACCACCCAACTTGAATCTATCTTTTCATCACTCTACACCAAACTCAAGATCCCTACCGATGACTCTTTTCCTGATGCACATACAAAGACTGAAGGTGAAACTTCTTCTCATTCCTTTCAGGCCCATCACTTTCAATGGGACATACGCCTTCCACGGGTGGATGTAACCAAATTTGATGGATCGGACTCCACTGGTTGGGTCACCCAACTGGAACATTATTTCTCTCTCTACAACATTACAGATGACTTGGCCAAACTCCGGTATGGTGTTCTCCATCTAGATCAAGAACACTGGCAATGGTGGCAATGGAGAAAAACTTCCCATCAAGGGTATATTGCTTCGACCCAATTTGTGACTGAGCTTTATGAACGCTTTGACACTGACACCAACCATTTGGGTCATTTGAAAAAAATGAAGCAATCAGGCACAGTAGAAGACTTCATAGCTACATTTGAGCGCCTGGCTTTTCGAATAGAGGGCATGACTGATGCTTTCTTTCGAGAGTGTTTTATTAGTGGCCTCAAGGAGGAGATTCGGGCCCATGTCCTCATGGCTCGACCTACGACTTGGGTGGAGGCTACTAAAAAAGTTTAAGAGGCACAACAAATTGTTTCCTCTCAAAACCGTAAGCCTTCCTTTATCCCTCGCCCTAAACCAGTAAACCCCACTACTCCCTCCGCCCCATTAAAGGTCCAAAAATTGACCAAGGCTGAAATGGATGAATGCCAACTCAAAGGCCTCTATTATAATTGTGATGACAAATATTTCCCAGGCCACAAATGTAAGGAACAAAAGCTTTTTATGGCCATCTCTGAGGATATTCAGGAAGAGGATGTTGACACTCCCCTTGTGCCCGAGTCACCAGAAATCACTGACATAAACCCTCTCTCCGACCCTCCCGAAGTGGAACCGATCATTTCCCTCAATGCTCTCACTGGCTTCTCTGCCCCCCAAACCCTCAAGTTAATCGATTACATCAAGCACCGAAAGGTCATCATTCTGGTTGATAGTGGCAACACCCACAATTTTATTCATCGTCGCATTGCCCAAGAAACACATTGCTACATTCATGTTGTCAACAATTTCCAAATCATGATTGCCAATGGTGGTTCTATGAAATGTGGCGGGCACTGTGAAAATGTGTGTCTCCAAATCGGTGACTACCACCTAAAATCCCATATGTTTTCTATTGAAATGGGCGGTTGCGACATTGTGTTGGGTGCAGACTGGCTAAGGACTTTGGGTCCCATTCTCATGGATTTTCAGAACTTAACCATGCAATTCAACCAAGGAGGCCACCAATATAAATTCCAAGGCATCACTGCTGGTTCACCTAAGGTCATAAGTTCTCATCGCATGGAAAAACTGCTCAAAAAAGGTCATTCTGGTGTCATTGCCCAACTTCACACCATACAAGCCACAGAGACACCCCCAGTGCCCCAAGACCTCCAAGCCCTCCTTTCTAAACATCAAACAGTATTTTCCACTCCCCAAGGACTCCCTCCTTCTCGTGGTGTTCATGATCATTCCATTCCCCTTGTCCCAGGAAGCCTTCCCCCCAATATATGTCCATATCGCCACCCCTTTGCACAAAAAAATGAAACTGAAAAAATGGTCCAGGAACTCCTTATTGTCAGCGTCATCCATCCTAGTACGATCCCTTACTCCTCTTCGATCGTCATGGTACTGAAGAAAGAAGGTTCTTGGAGAATGTGTCCTGATTTTCGTGCTCTCAACAAACTGACCATCAAAGACAAATTTCCCATTCCTGTCATTGATGACCTCCTAGATGAATTGAGTGGCGCCCAATTCTTTACCAAACTTGATCTTCGCTCGGGCTATCAACAAATACGTATGAAAGAGGCCGACATTCCCAAGACCGCCTTTCGCACTCATGAGGGCCACTATGATTTTTTGGTCATGCCCTTTGGTTTGTGTAACGCCCCCTCCACCTTCCAGAGCCTCATGAACCATGTCTTCCGCTCTTTTCTCCGTCATTTTGTCTTAGTTTTCTTTGATGTTATCCTCGTCTATAGAAAAACCTGGAAAGACCATCTTACTCATGTGGATCAAGTTCTCCGCCTACTCTCTTAGCACCAACTTTTCCTGAAATAGTCCAAATGTGCTTTTGGTGCCTCAGAAGTAGAATACTTGGGTCATCTGGTGGGAAAGGATGGCGTCAGGGTGGGCCCAAAAAAGATTGAAGCTATGCAAGACTGGCCGCACCCAAAGACTCTCAAAATATTTCGTGGATTTTTGGGCCTCACAGGGTATTATCACAAGTTCATTAAGAACTACGGAAAGATTGCAGCACCTCTCACGGCTCTCCTCAAAAAGAACTCTTTCACTTGGACTCTAGCAGCTGCTCAAGCTTTTCAAACCTTGAAGACGGCCATGTGCACCACTCTGGTTCTGGCCCTTCCCGACTTTACAAAGACCTTTGTGTTGGAATGTGACACCTCAGGGAAAGGAATTGGTCTTGTCCTTATGCAAGAGGGTCGACCTTTGGCCTTCACTAGCAAGCAATTGTCTGAAAGGAATCTGGGCAAACCCATTTATGAAAAGGAAATGTTGGTGATTTTGCATGTCATTGATTTGTGGCGTCCTTATCTCTTGGGGAAATGCTTCCAAATTAAGACCGACCATCCAAGCCTCAAGTAATTTTTGGAACAACGCATTTCCTCTGAGGAACAACAAAAATGGGTGACTAAGCTCTTTGGATATGATTATGAGATCATTTACAAGAAGGGCAAAGACAATGTCGTGGCGAATGCACTGTCCTGGAAATATGAAGATGAAGGATCCCTTTTTTCTCTTTCCTTCATTGTACCCGATTGGCTCCAAGCAGTGCACTAGGAATGGCTTCAAGATCCCAAAAGTTCGCATCTAATCCAGCAACTGCAGAACAAGGCTCTAGCTCCCCTAGGGTACTCCTGGCTCCAGGATGAGCTTCGATACAAAGGCCGCTTGTATTTAAGTAAACAATCCAAGCTCAAATCCATGGTGCTTTATGAGCTTCATGCTACACCCACAGCGGGGAACTCAGGGTTCACCAAAACATATGACTGAGTCAAACATTCTTTTCACTGGGATGGTATGAAACATGAGATCCGTAAATTTGTCATTGAATGTGAGGTGTGTCAACGCAACAAGGGAGAAACAATCAAATCTCCAGGCACCCTCCAACCGCTTCTGATTCCCCCTGCTATTTGGAAGCATATATTTATGGACTTTATTACAGGCTTACCCAAATCGGGGAACAAATCAGTCATAATGGTGGTGGTGGATCGTCTTTCCAAGTATGCTCATTTTTGTGCTCTTCACCACCCATTTACTGCATCCATGGTGGCTCAAATTTTCATGGACTAGGTATTCAAGCTTCATGGCATGCCGCACTCTATTGTTTCTAATAGAGACCCAAATTTCACCAGCAATTTTTGGCAAGAACTGTTTAAGCTACAAGGCACACAATTGCATCTCATCTCAGCTTATCATCCCTAGACGGATGGTAAAACGAAAGATGTCAACAAGTGTTTGGAAACATATCTGAGGTGCTTTGCCTCTGAAAAACAACACCAGTGGGCTCAATGGTTACCCCTCGCCAAATGGTGGTACAACACTACATACCATACAGCCACTTGCATGACTCCTTTTGAAGTGGTATATGGACAGAAACCACCTTCAGTTCTCTCATACTTATCGGGTACCTCGAAGGTCCAGTCGGTTGACCAAACACTTACAGTTCGAGAAGATATCCTTTGTACCCTTAAAGAGAAATTGGTCATGGCACAGAATAGAATGAAGCAACAAGCAGATCAAGGTCACTCTGAACGTCAATTTGCAGAAGGGGATCAGGTTTTTCTGAGACTGCAACCATATAAGCAAACTTCCCTCAAGGCCGAGCATTGTCAGAAGATAACACCCAAATTTTATGGCCCTTACACAGTTCTCAAGCATGTGGGACAAGTCACATATCAGTTAGCTATGCCCAGTCAGTCGAAGCTACATCCTGTTTTTCATGTTTCCTTCTTGAAGAAGGTGATTGGAACCAGGTGCCAAATTCAAACCAACCTTCCAGAGTTAGTTGAAGAAGGATCCATTTGGATATAGCCAGATGCATTTTTGGACCAGCGTGAGCGTCGCCTACGTCAGAGAACCATCAAGGAAATGCTAGTACAGTGGAAAGATATGATTCCAGCAGATGCCACTTGGGAACCAGCTACCATTCTGTAACAGTTTCCACATCTCAAGCCTTGAGGACAAGGTTTTTTTTAAGGGGGCGGACATGTTAAGGTCCTAACCTGCACATAGGTAGATCAATGTATTCGGATGTAATAAAGGTCAATATTAATAAGGTCTTTCAATAAAATAGAATAAGGCAGATGTAAGAAGACCTAATAGAAGCTTCCGCTTCTAGAAGGATCTTCCTCTAGATGCTTCTCTTAATAGACATATTTGGTATAAATAAGGGTTGAGGGTATGAAAACCCTAGCTTGGAGATTATTGTAATAGAGTGTTGCTCGATTGGAGGTTGCCCCCTCAAAGAGGCCTATGAACATTTCTTTCTGAATCAAAGTGCTATTTATATCGCTATTCTTATATCATTTATGTGTTATTGTGAAGATTATGCTGGATATTTTACTGTTATTCTTCCATTTCTAGCATTTTATTTATGTTCTACATATTTTATATATCTGGTATCTTGCATATTCTAACCAATCCATTCCAATGATTAGGTCATACATCCCCAGAGCAGTGACGTATACCTTCAACCTAGTAGTACACACTCCTAGCTCTAATAGACAATTATCAACACTAGGTCTTACCGCTTGTTTTTACCCCAAAGCCATCTCGACTTGTTTAAAGTCATCATTCTCGTAGGCTACCGACCCACATTTTTCTAATGCATATGGTGAAATGAAACTATATGTAGCACCAGAATAAAAATAAAAAATAAAAAATTGACATAATTTAGCGTACCTGACGACTCCACCACCGTAGATTGATGTTCTTCCTGGTGATTATTAACCGCCTCATAAATATGGTGGCTACTACTTGCTCTTCCCATCGGTGTCTTTCCTTCTCTATGCACAAATCCTTCTTGCAACTCTGGGCAGTCATGCTGGTAATGGGGTCCTCCACACCCCCAACACATAACACGAGGTGGAACCTGTGCACTTCCCTGTGAAGGTCTCTGAAATGAGTTCCTTCCCTTGGAGCCCCTGCTCCTACTTGTTGCTCCCTGAGAAGGTCATGGACCTGCCTACATCATTGGTGATGAGTGGGATGTCACACTTGCTTCCATTGAAATACTTGTAGCAATTGTCCTAGGTGCGACTTTATTACCATAAGGAGGCAGCCTAAAGCTCCCTCCCCTGGAGAAGTTCCTAGAGGCCTTCCCCATGAATCGAGGAAGTTATGGAAAGGTCGATCTCATACCTCTATTTAATCTCATATGCCCCTCTGCATAACATGCATTTTCAACTGCTTCCGCTACTGATGATGATTTCCACATCCATACCATGGCCCTTATCTTAGGTTTTAACTTATAGAAAAAACGTTAAGTTTGTCGTTGATCAGTATCCATGTACAAGACATATTTTACCAACTCCATGAACCTAATCTCGTACTCTTCCATGGTCTTGTTTCCCTGAACTAGAGAATGAAATGTTCCCAGCTATTTTTCCTCATAGTAAGCCGACAAATATCTCCTTCGGAACCTTTCCTCAAAAATTTCCCATGAGAGGGTGTATGGGGTAAGGTGCAACTACCTCTCTAGGTTACCCCACCAGTTCAAGGCACCTGTCAACTGAAATATTTTTATTTTTGCCTTTGATGTGGAAGCATAGTCTCTTAAGGAGAAACATCATGTCATTCCTTCCAATCATGCCTCTGCACGTTCACTCACACAACCCCCGACAAACTCTAGGAGTTTGATCTTCTGTAGTTCTCTAGTGATGTCCCTGGGTGGAGGCCCTCCCTTTGAGTCCCTTGACACTTCAGGGTTACCCACTCCATATGGTGTGGGTTCCACTTCGACATCTGCTGACTGACGCCCCTTTAAAGTGTCATTAATAGCCTCAAGAGAGAGCAAAATGAGAGCTAATTCAGGCGATGGTGGTGGCAGCGCCGACGTTGGAGGTCCTTGCGACGATGCCCATCGACCTCGATTTACCTAAATCCTAACCATATTGAATAATTGAATCTGCATCGAACCAAATATTTGTCAGGGAAGAGTCTAAGGCAATTCACATTCACTCAACTTATACCTTTAAACATAGGGTTAGGTGTAAGTTTTTTTTTACTTGTTTGTAAGGAGACGTTACTCTCTTTAGGGTAAGTGGCTAGGTCAAGGTTAAAGCATCTAAGATTGGTCTCTTCACCTAAGTAAACTACTGACACTCTTTCCTTGCTAGCTATGCCATCCCTATAATGCACTCGCTAAAGTGCATCAAATACCCTATGTAATGCCTTCTATTATAACCTAATTATTCACCCCAACATGCGTCAAACTCTAGCTACTCTACAAGGACCTTTAATCTTTATAATATTAATTATAATATAACATTATTACATTCATTAATCATATATATATATCCATAGGTATATTTATATTAATAGCATAGGTTACAAACCCATTATTAACATTATAACTTTATAATGTTAATTCAATTATTAGGTTAACTAATAAATCATTAAAGTAAATAAATCAATTAAATACTTTAATTAATTAATTAATTACTATAATCAATTAATTTAATTATTAGATTAATCTTATCATCTATCATTAAATTAAAACTCCTAGATACTTATTTATTCACTTACTATTAATAATTATTATTATTATTTTTATATTTTTTGAAAACATTATTATTAAAATATTTACATAATAATATTAATATTTTCAAATAAAATTACTATTTTCAAATAAAAATATTATTATTTTCAAGTAATCAAATAAAAATAAAAATAAAAATAAAATAAAGGCCTAATATCTAACAACGCCCAAGACCAAGCTGGCGGCCTTTAAGGCTTCGTGGGTCCTCGCATGAGGCCCATGTGCCCCATCCCCCACTCTTAGTACCTAAAACCTAAACTCTCACTCGTCCATCCCAGTTTCTGCGTTTTCTCTCTAGCGGCTCGTTTTGTTTTTTGGACAAAAGTTTATTTTTTTCTTCCTTGTTGTGGCCTCCCACACTCCCCCCATGGGTTCCTCCCTTGGTTTTTTGGTGTGAGACGCAGGCATTTGGTCTGGTGTAGTATGGTGTGCTATGCACAGAGGGAAACAACCTATGTTGAAGAGTATAGAGCAAGTTTCAAGTTCAAGTTCAGGACGCGTAGGGCACTTGGTTACCCGTCTGCATGCTGCGATGCAGGGGCGTTTAACACACAAGAGAAATGTGGGATGAAAATGGACAAACTATTGCAGTCTCGCAGGGTTTCTGCATCCTTTCATAGGTGTATGAGGTTTGCAATTTGAAAACAAGCCAAACTTGGTAGTCCCGCAAGGCAAAGGTGACAGCTTAGCGATATAGGGCTTAGGTCCAAGTCGAGTTAGGGGTTCTATAGGCGGCAGGAGCTTGGATCCATTCTTGGTGGAGCTGATTGCCTCGATTTCGGATGCTTTGTGTTGTGTTGCAGGTGCTTAGCTTGGTGTTTTATGGTTGACGCTTGGTTTCAGCTGTTTTCTTGTGGTTTCTCATGGTCTCTCCCTTGGCCATGGGATTTCTCGTGGGCTCTCCTCCTTTGTGTGAAGAAGGATAGTGCAAAGAAAATCTCCCCTTGTGGGATCCTCTCAACATGGTGTTGGTTTCTCCCTTGGATGTGGCTTAGATATTGGGTTGTCACTTAGGTTTTGAATAATAAAACCCTCGACACTATTGCTTGTAATCGGGTGCATACTCTTCCCTACCCGTGGACTCTCGAGTGCTTGATACTTGGACTTGACTTGAGCACTTCAGAGACTTGGGTGAATTTGACTTAGAAATTCGCCACTTGGGGTTTGTCGTGTAGTGCATGGCATTTTCGCCCCTTATGAGCTCCCTCCTTAGTGCTCTCGACTTGGACTCAGATTTGTATGCGACTTGAGTTACAGTAATGGATTTACTTAGAAATAGATCTCCCTTGCATGCTCCTCCATTGATGGCTTTGGTGCTAGGATTGTATGATCTGTGTAAGCTTATGAGTTGTTCCCTGGAAGATATTTGGTTGACTTCGATGGTATATGTGGATGATTTGGGGATTGGGATTCAAGCCTAATATTAGGATTCAAGCCCTCCCTAGGTTGGCACTTGAGTTGGTGTTGTGTGTGTTGTGCATTGCCCCTTCATGGGCTCTCCTCCTCGTGGTTTGTCACTTGGTGGATTTATGCGCTGCCTTGGTGTCAAGCTTTGGTGCTATCATATGGCCTTATCTTCGAGCTTTGGTGGATGACTTAGGTATTGGCTAAAAAAGCCCAATATTTTTTTATTTTTTATTTTATTTATATATATTAATACTTCTTCTATATATTTCAATATATATATATATATATATATATATATGTCTATTTATTTAAAACCAATGTTAAAATTTGTTGTTTTTTTGTGNTATTTTTTTATTTTTTATTTTATTTATATATATTAATACTTCTTCTATATATTTCAATATATATATATATATATATATATATATATATATGTCTATTTATTTAAAACCAATGTTAAAATTTGTTGTTTTTTTGTGCTTGGCTTGTAGGTTGTGTGGAGATGGAGCTTGGAGCTTGAGCTTAGCCCTTGGGCCAAGATTTATATATACTTTTTTTTTTTACACTCCTAGTTCATGAAATGTTCATAAACATTTCATGGTTATTTTTGGTTATTTACTAGTTGTGATTAAAGGGATTCAAGGTTGCATATCCATGTTTTTCTGAGTTGTTTATAGAACAGAAATCACAATCCTTCAGTTATGACGATGCGTAAGCCCTAGGTTTCAGTTTTGAAACCTAGCTCTGATACAATATGTAGAGCCTGGTTATTTTCAGGACTCAAACTAAATAAAGGTTTTCTAAATTTCAGTTTAGGATTTCTTTTAATGACTTTCTTATACTTGGAATAAACAATAGCAGCAGAATAATGATAACAACAGCAGCAAAATAATGATAACAACAACAGAATAATGATAACAATAGCATCATAATAATGATAACAACAACATAATACATACCTCCACCTGCAGGTTGGTTTATCTAGTCCCTTTTATGTCTGGTCATGTTCTTGTTCTTACCCTTGTTCTTGCCCAGACTGAATATTAACCTCCCATCCAACTAGGAACAACATCTCTGACTCCCTAGCTCCATGAATCCTTGCGATTTCCTGACCCTCGAGCCCAAAATTCCCAACAACATCAGTGCCCTGTGAGAGTGTAATGATCCCAAGCCAAATTCTTTCTTGGAATCACTAACTACTACTAATTTATTGAGTTTTTAAGTGCATACAAGATTCATCAACACATGGAGATCACAATATATTCAATATGTAGAAGCACAAGCAAAGATCTGATCTTTTTATTATGAGCAATGTAAGATCAATACAATAGATGGTCGATCTGGCATAAACCTCAGATGGTCGTACAAGCAATAGATATGAGTTGCTACAAAATGATCCCGACAATACAAAATGAGCCTCCAAAGGCTGGATATACAATGCAGACTAAATCAAGCAGATTTGAGCCATACTAATGCTCAACCTCCAAGCTGGAAAGTGCCACGTCCTAATAGAATGTTGAAGCCTTGAATAATTTTGCCCTGGTACCAAAAGTTTCCAATCATCCTGAGAAATATGCCAAATGATATATCGGGCAACTGCAAGGAAAACCCAGATGTCCAAATTCCCAAATCCACTCTCAAACTCCGTAGATATGAATTCTCCACTGAATGGTGTGTCCCACTGGATGACTGAAACCCTAGTTGGTTTGACCCTGATGAAGGAGGCCTCTAAATGCTCTGAAACTCTCCAAGAATATAGATCAGGCTATGAGAATCCCGTGGGAGAAGTTTCGGGCTCAGATCTCAAGCAGATCTCCCTAGATCTGAGTTTTACTGAATCACAGGATGTCCCCTACGGCTCCCAGACGTCCCAATCTGCAGGCAAATGTAGAATGATGATAACCCTCCAGAAAATCCCTCAAACTGATGTTCCTGCCCCTTCTGAAGTGCTAGCTGGATATGGGATGAGACTAGAATGGTGTGGAGGAGTCTTTCATCCCCGAGACCAAGCTGTGGAACAAGGTGAGTGGATATTTCACCACTGAGTTGCTCACAAGGGTTTGTACAGCAAAACCCCCAAACTGAATGCTCAAGAGAAATAG
>ML776558.1:923663-947385 GCA_009831015.1 Picea engelmannii | reverse complement strand
AACTTTTTAAAATATTATAACAATTTATGTATTCAAAAATACAATTTAAATAATTAAAATTTTTCATTACACCAATAATTATATAACCAAATCTTAATCATAATTACTAAAAATAATTTTTTTTTTTTTAATTCTGTAACTTCTATCTACTATCCAGGGGTTGAGGTTTAGTTATTATGCTTAATCTTTTTTTATTATGTAACTTCTATCTACTATCTAGGGGTTGAGGTTTAGTTATTATGCTTAATCTCTATAGATCAGTTGGAGTTTATTATAATTGGCCTTCATTCTTGGTGCATTTTATAATGGTTTTGTTCTCTTCGTTTTCGGAGGATGATATATATATATATATATATATATATATATATATATATATAATCTTCAACTGAAAATATTTGAAAAGTACAACAATCGTCTTACTCGCTGGGTTGTTGTTGGGGATGAGGTTTGGATGAGAAATTAGTAGATTTCTTGGATGACCATCCTTCAACGTTGTTCCATCTTCTTTACGAACCTTGTCTCTCTATGGGTGTGGTGGCATAAACCTTTGTTCGCAATCCTTAATCATTTGGTCATGTATTTGAGGAGGGTAGTACAACTAATAACTACAGATTTGTGATAACAAATTTGCAATCACGTGGTTTGTTTAATAATGATGACGAGAAGTTTCATTAACTCTTCCTTGGGGTTGGAAATGTAAATCCATCATCCTCAACCAATGACATCGTTGGTAACTTTGTGTTTGCTTGTCACATCTCAAAGGGTGCTTCATTCATAGATTAACTTTAACTTTGTGTTTGCTTTTCAGATCTCATAGGGTGCTTCATTCTTAGATTCCATTAACCATTTTGGAAAGTAATAAGAAGAGTACTTTAACTTAGATGTTCTTTTGAATGAGTGAGTTGGGAGAGGGAAAGGTCTTAGAAGGGGTACACATGCAACTATTTGGATAGCAGGGGAGAACTGGGGTTTGAAGTAAAATAAATCAATTAATGCAATTTGAGAGGTGTTCAAATTGACATATTTTTAGTAACTGTTCAATACTTTTTGCTCACTTTTTTTTCATTTCCATTTCCATATTCATAATATTTTCCATCCACAATGACACATTTTTGGTTAAGGTATAATCACTCACCCAATGTGCTATTTTCAATACTTATTCATATGCATTTTTTAGGAGATTATTACTTTTCATGCTAATAATGTTTTTTAGGAACAATATGCGAACATTCTGTGTAGATACCTTCCCGACATGAGAGCTGCAATTACTGTTCAAGTGCAACTGTTGTGATTCTAGTTGTTGTTGTAACTCTCGTTGCTGTAACTTTAGTCGTTGTTACAACTCCCAGTGTTGTAACTTGCAATGATGTGACATGTGATGTTGGAACTCTCACATTAGATTATTGTTGCAACTATGTAACAACTCAACGATCAACCATACAATTGTCACCATGAAAGGGCTAGTCAGCCAACAAACAAACAAGAAATGAGTGACATACCTTTGAATATCACTTCCTTATATCTTTGTTGTCCTCGCTCAGCTCCGGTGCTCTTGTGATATCGGATCTGCAATGACACAAACCAACCAAAGTGAAATAAATAATAGTATATTCAATGAAAACTTATACATGTGATCAAGGAGTCATGCAATAAAATGAGAATTATTTTATGGGAAAAAAACATGCCACTGTATCATATTAAGTAAAAGTGGAAGATACAACCAAACCGCCTTGATGTTGCAAATTTCCCTTTCAGTGGCCCTTTGCTCCAACACACACACTTGCTCCAAACTTGTATGGAGAGGATCCATAATAACTTGATGGATAGATGAAGGCCTCAAGCATCAATTGAAATAGAATCCCTCACACAATTCTCAGCCTATTCCTTCATTAATTCCTTGCTTGATCTTGCTTTCTTGCTTACTTTCTTGCTTAACCTTTTCCATGAGAAATCCATCCTTATATAAGAGAAAGAGAGATGGTTAAAGAGATTAGGATGATCCCACCAAATCAGAAAAGCGAGTAGGATCCCAACCATACGGATGCCACCTCATATTCTAGAAGATCCCTTCTAGAACTTTTGTGAACTTCTACCTTTTCTCAGTCTTTCAATGCCACCGCACCTTGGCTATAGTGCAGCCTGCATAAATGTCGCAAGCCAGTTTCATGACAGCCTGCGACGATCAGGCATTTACGCACTGTACCTTATGGATGGCTTGCAGTGGCCTTCTAAAAACAAGTTTTGTAGAAGCGGGAGCTAGTCACTTTTATCATGAAGAAAGGTTCTTTCTGGAAGCCTAAACACATGTTGTAGAAACATCACCAGGGTGACTAAAATAATGTGTAACACTAGGGAATGGAGAAAAAAGAAACAAATAGTTTGTAAGACATAATTGTATTGAAGCTACATCTTTCATTTTAATAAAAGCTTTGTTTCATTTTTGTTCAATTGATGGTGTGTTATTCATCCAACGTCTCCTACATTATTAGACCAGTTTCTCATCTAAGGAGGTAGGATCCCCCTCCTTGGCTCAATATTGTTTGTATCTTCTATTGTAGATGTAGTCTTAGTTTTATTTCTATCTTTTAATTTATTTCCAACAATTCATTCATTAACTTCTTGCTATAACTGTAGCATTCTCCATTACTGTAGCTTTTGATTGCTAACATTAACATTGCACGGTAGTGATCCTTGATTGATAAGAAAGTACATGTAGTTTTTATTCCTTATTTATTTCCAACAATTCCTTTATAAAACATTGTGCTGCAACTCTGGCATTTTCACGTTGTTGTAACTTTGTTGCTACCATTTTATGAAGATGTTTCTAAACCTTGTTTATTGTTTGGTTGAAGTGTAGCTACAACATCTTTCATTCATTTTCATTTATTTCCAGCATTTCCTCTATTTAATTTTTTTGTATATTTCCTTGTTGTGATTATGGTTGATGTAACCCATGTTGTTGTAACTCGTGTTGCTGCAACTCTGCATCTAGCTTTCTAGTTGACAATTGTGTTTTTTGCAATTCAAGATAGTTTATCTCTTTTATACACAAGGGTTGTGTGGTTTAATATCTAAGGATTGATTACATGAGTTATGACACAACTGTCACAATAATCAAGAACATCTGAAATACTTGAACAAGTCACATTTACTTTTCACAAGTGTGATTTACTTTTTATATGAGTGATTTACTTTCTGCAATTGTGATTTACTTCCTCGCAGGTGTAACATTTATTTTCTTGCAAGTACGAATTTAATTACAAGAAGCAGTGTAGGTTGGTGACTTGATTAAGCATCGTGATATCTTTCTTTATGGCATTCTATCGAAAGTACTACAACTCATTGGCAATTACACAATTATACTTTCATATACACTGCATGACAATTTGTAAGTACATTACGACCTCATATTCATAATTAAATGCACAACACTTCTGTTTCTTACTAAATTAATTGGGAAGTAATTGAAAAGTCCATCATTTTTGTCATTGTTGTCGGGGATCTATCAAAAGTATAGTTGTTTTCTTTCTTTCTTTTCATTTCAGTATATCAAGTGATATGATTTGTTTTCAACAATTTGTAAAACAATTTTCTAATCTTTTCTATGCACAGAGCTAGAGATCAACATGGTAGATTCATTATTTCTTTCAAAAATTCCTATAAAGCTAACAATGCAGGTCACTCTCAAGAGGTAAAGGAGCTTAGCCAACCAAATTACTTATTGCCTACACCAAGTTTTCTTGTCAAGAAGAGTCTTCAGACCTCTCCTAAGGAATCAAAGACTATACAATGGTCTATGCACACAGAGGTTCCACCTTTAGAGGCGCAGACCAGTGAACAATACCACTCTAGAGAGTTCCTTTTTCCTAAGGAACCTTAGGAAACATAAGACATCCCTAAGAGAGAAATGGCATGCGAGGTTGTCGAGGAGGAAACCTTTTCCTTTGGATTCCCAATTAGAGGATCAAATGAAGAGACCAAAATGAAGAATATCCCTCATTCATCCTTGCCAAATTTTTATGGTTTATCGAAAGAATATCCTGACTCCTTCCTCTTTGAATTCAATCTACTTTGTGGGAGTTATGATTATGTTTCAGATGCCTAGAAATTGAATCTTTTTCCCACCATGCTCAAGGACGTTGCACTACGTTGGTTCATGGGCCTTGGAAGGGACAACATTCACACATGGGACTAGATGACGAAGAAATTTATGGAAAAATATCAAGATTATTGTTAGGATAAAGAAAGGAGGGAGGAAGTCTTCAGGATGACACAACATGAATATGAGAGCCTTAAGGATTATGTTGAAAGGTTCAACTATAATTTTCATAGGGAAAGTTAAGGATATTTGGCTCCCAAGACATGACGTGTCTTATTCTTGAGAGTGATTTAAGATGACTTCATTGAGCTTCTCAACTTGATGGGAGGAGGAGATGTCTCTTAGTTAGAGTATAATATTATCTTGGAACTTTGTTGAAAATATTCTATAGGAACTTCAAAAACAGGAAAAGGAGCAAGAGATATATTAACGAGGACTAACAAGACTGTTGGAGGTGGAGTCACAAGACTAGATATTGGAAACATGTTAGAAGACTTCAAGACTACTATACTTAGTTCCTTCATCTCTCAATTGGATACATTGCACATGAAGAAGAAGAAATAAGCGATAGAACGAGATTTTACTACCTTTTTCCCAAAATACAAAATGAATCACCCTTCAAAGGAATTTCCATTGGACCAAATAGAGGTTTTTGGAATATGCAGTGAGGACCATGTGACTTGCAACTGTTCACCCTTACCAGGATTGAAGGGTATCTATCAAAAATATGAGGAACTGGAATAACTATGCTTTGTCTCTTAGAAGTGACCATGGCAACCTAGACCTCAAGATACGATTCAATATCAATGTCAGTATTTAAATTTATATTGGACTAACCCTTCCATGCAGTATGCTTAGAAACCATGGGGTATTCCACCACAACAATGGATGGATCCTCCTACTCCAAACCAATTATGGAAATAGGGATGGAGAAATTCCACTTTAGGAGGCCTTCAACAGGCCATAAATTAACCACCCATGAAACTTCTTCCCCCTCCCTAGATGTAGGCATCCACATAAGCCCATCCTCACCCACAATTACTTGCACAACCCATCCCTAACCCTAATTATAATGAAATGCCATCCCAACCAGTGCAAGCTGCGGGACTTGCTGCCTACCCCACCCATTCCATCTCTTCGTTGGACTTCAATGATATCCATCTTCGAGCTGGGAAGACATTAACCAAGAACCAAGCCCCTACTCATATTGAATATCTGAACGAGGATGTCCCAAATGAAGAACCATAATAGAAACAATCCCAAGAACCTTTGAAATATGATAATGCCCACCTTATTAAGCATGAATTTGATTTTTTGGGGAAGCTCAAGAATGTGTGTGTTAAAATATCATTGTTCCAAGCCATCAAGAATGATAAATTTGTTTAAGGAAAATTGGTAGAAAAAGGAAGGACCCTCAAACTGTCCATGTCATGGGTAAATTGTCAGACTTGATGATGGGAGGAGTTCTCATGGCCAAATACTCCGACCCTAGAATATTAATAATACACTCATTAGCAACACATTAATTGACCTTGGTGCCGCCATTAATTTCACGATGTGAGAAACCACACAATCCTTAGGACTTATGGGCCTTAGGGAAAGCCCAAACATACTCCAACTTGTTGATAGATCAACTATCATACTAGAGGGAATCCTAGAAGACATAGTGATCTCCATAAATTCATGGGAATATCCCACCAACTTTATGATCCTACTACCCAAAATATCTTTGGTATGGTATCCTTTAATCTTGGGAAGGCCCTGGGTGGCCACTGCTGATGCTTACATCAGTTGTAGATAATCCAACATGACCATTTCCCATAGTACATCTACAAAAACATTAACCCTCTATCCTCCCACCAAACCCAACATAGATTTTGAAACATCACTCTAGGCCGACAAAGAGGATAGTGATAAAGAAATCGAATCTCATCAAATCCTCTCTATTTATCAATACATAGCCATTAGAGAGAAAACAAAGGATGATGAAATCCATGATTTCATAGTTCTTCTTCCTCAACAAACTCACATGTTCTTGATCATGTTATGCAACCAGAAACACGGGATTATCTAGCCTCAACAAGCATCTCACCCGTAGAACATGAATCCCCACCTGAAAAAGATCAAGGGTCCCTCATAGAAACTATAGAAATCATCCCCAGGAAAAGTTTGAAAATTTAGCAGGGATGGACTGAACAACGAAAATAATGAATTATTAAGATGCTACAAAAGCACAATGATTCCTTCCCCTGGGACTACTCTAACATGAAGGGAATCCATCCTGACTTATGCACACAATTCATATACATTAAGGAAGGATCTAGACCCATCCGCCAATGGTAGTGTCAGATGAATCTAGCTTTGAAGGACATAGTTAAGGAGGAGCTAGATAAAATACTCATAGCCAACTGTATCTATCCAATTTATGATAGCCAATGAGTCTCCCCTCTAGTCATGGTAGAAAAAAAATGCCAAATGGAGAATTTGTGTGGACTATCGAGAACTCAACAAAGAAAAACACAAGGACCATTTCCCACTTTCATTCATTGACTAGGTCTTGGATACCTTAGCATGGAAGAAATAATTTTCTTTTCTCAATGGATTCAATGGGTATAACCAGATCTAGATCACGCCCGAGAATAAAGAAAAAAAACGTTTACCTATCCATGGAGGACATTTTTCTATCGTGTTCTACCATTTAGGTTATGTAACGCCCCCACCACCTTTGAAAGAGTTTTAATTGGTATATTCTTAGATTTAATTCATGATTGTGTGGAAATATATATGGATGATTACATGACATATGAAAATGAATTCAATGAAGCATTAACAAATCTAAAGAAAACATTGATAAGGTGCAAGGAACCAAATGTTTCCTTCAATAATGATAAATGTGCAATGATGTTAACTGTTGGTATCGTATTAAGAAACTGCATGTTAGATAAAGGCATCTAAGTGGATTCAATGAAAATAATTGTAATATTAAACTTCTCGACTCCATGTTCGCAAAAACAGGTACGGAACTTCTTAGGATATGTTAGTTATTACCCTCACTTTATTGAAAATTTCTCACGAATTGCTTGTCCTTTATTTTCTTTTCTTAACAAATATTTCGAGTTTTTATGGACAGAGACATGCCAACATGCACTTGATGAATTGAAAACTTAAGTGTCTGAGGCACCTATTTTAATAGGCCATGATTGGTCCCTCCCATTTCATATCTCCATAGACGCATTAGACATAGCCATTGGATCTATTCTAGAACAACTAGAAGAAAATGATCCATACACAATTTACTACATCAATAATAATCTCTCGCCCTCATAACTAAATTATATGGTAATAGAAAAATATTTTCTTGCAGTAATACGTCCAATTATTAAATTTTGGCATTACATCACAACATATCAAGTACTATTTGATATTGACCATGCGGTCATAAATATTTAATGAATAAACCTATCACCAATGACAAGGTAACTAGGTGGTTATTGTTATTACATGAATATGATATAACCATCTTGAATAAACTAGGAAAGGATAATGTGGTGGTTGGCTTTATTTCAAGACTTACATCTAACGAAAATGAGCCACCTGTAGAATATTATTCTCCTGATGAACACCTATTTGTAGTTTCTAATAACTCTCTGTGGTTTGCAGATATCGCTAATTACTTAGTTGCAGATAGATTTCCACATCATTTATCTCCAAAGGAGAAACATAATATCATCAACAAAGTTGGATATTCTCATGGATCGATGAATGCCTCTTCCATATAGGATTGGATCTCATTATTTGAATATGCATATGAGAAGATGAGATCCGTGAGATCTTGAAAGCTTTCCATGATGGTTTGTGTGGGGGGCACTTTTCAGAAAAAAGGGTTGGGTACAAGGTGCTTCACCAAGGGTACTATTGGTCCACTATCTTGAAAGACACCAAGGAATATGTAAAAATGTGCGATAGTTTCCAATGCATGGGAAGACCGGTGCAATTAGATGAGATGTCGTTACAACCACAATTGGTATTGGAACACTTTGATAAATGGGCCCTAGATTTCATAGGGATGATAAATCCTCCTTCCCATCACAACTCCTACATGCTAGTATGCACAAATTATGTCACAAAATGGATGGAATCCAAGGCACTCCCGACTACAATAAAATAAGCAGTATTTGGATTTCTTCATGAAGAAATCTTCACTAGATTCAGGATACCTCGGGAAATAGTTATTGATGGAGAAACTTAGCTCACTTCAAGACTCATTAGATATTTGATGGATAAATACAAGATAAAACTCAGGGTTACTACACCATATCACCTACAGGCCAATAGACAAGTAGGAGGGACGAACAAAATCCTTGAGCCCATCATTACCAAGACCGCCAGACTACACCTCAGAGATTGGGTTGACAGACTACCTAAATCTCTATGGGCCTAGCGAACAACATGGATAACTACGAACGAATGCACCCAATATGAAATGGTGTATGGAAAGAGAGTACTTTTACCGATTGAAACAGAGAGCTAGACACTTAGAACAACCATACAAATTGGAATGGACTCAACTGAAGCTTAGAAGAAAATACTCCTCCAGATTAAAGAAACAGATGAACTTCATCAAGATTCCCTATACCACATAGTAGTAATACAACATCAGAGAGATCGATGGCATGACAAGTTCATTAAGAAGAAGAAATTCAAAGTTGGAGATCAGGCGTTATTATTTGACTCCGGGTTTAAGGATTTCAAAGGGAAGTTCCACACTTTTGGCTTGGGCCTTATGAGATTGATACTGTATATGACAATGGAGCCATCAAAATTTGCACCATTGATGACGAAATAAATCCATCGATGGAAAATATACACAAGATTTGATTATATCATAAACCACTATCCAATGAATCCTTTCTGAATAAAATCACTAGTGGATGGCCCAACAATGATTTAGATATTGTAAAAAAGGGGAAACCTATGTTGAATGACTCATTCATGTAAAAAATAAAATACACCCATGAATGAAAACCCCTAGGGGCATGCTTGGGGGCATGTTTTGTGAAATCAACATATGTTGGCGTATGACATGCTAAAAAAAAAAAGAGTGATTGAGAGAAATAAAGAAGGGAACTTCATAATTTTGTGATGGTTATGTTA
The DNA here is from genome assembly GCA_009831015.1 of Picea engelmannii. Classification (NCBI taxonomy): domain Eukaryota; kingdom Viridiplantae; phylum Streptophyta; class Pinopsida; order Pinales; family Pinaceae; genus Picea; species Picea engelmannii. The sequence continues at coordinate 938,132 of ML776558.1, read as the reverse complement.
GGATCATTCTGATCAAGTTTTTAATAATAAAAAAATTAGGATATGCAGGGGAGGAGAGTATTGTTGCTGCCACTTTGAAATGTTGTTGGTGCAACTCCGAATGCTACAAATCCTATTGTTGAAACTACTTCTATTGCAAATTTGGATGTTGCAACTCTTGTTGCTACAAATCCCGTTGGTGCAACTCTTGTTGTTGCAACTTTTTCTCCCATTGATGCAAATATTGTTGTTGCAACTCCTACTCATGTTGCTGCAATTCTGAATTGTTGCAACTCCTTCTGCTACCACTCCCATATATTGCGGCTCTGGATGTTGTAACTCCTTTCACCGCAAATCCACATATCACCACCACAACTCCATTGCTAAGGTATAGACATATGATTTGGACAAGGACGACTTCTGTCAAGATACCATGTCTAGATGCAACCCCAACCAATGCATTATTGCTACTCTGGACCATTGCTGCAAATATTATTGAGGTTGTTGCAATTCTATGTATTGATACAACTTTAGAATATCGTTGCAATCCCATGAGCTATTGTTGCAACTTTACACCTTGCCGCAACTCCGCACACTATTACTACAACTCTGCAATATGGTTGCAACACTTACCACTACTGCAACTTTGCACAATGATGTAACTCCACGTATTGTTGAAACTCTGGAACATGATTGCAACTCTACTTGTTGTTGCAACTCTACCACACCATTGTTGTAACTCAACCACACCATTGTTGTAATTCCTTATACTACAACTCCCAATGACTGAGATGATAGCTCATCGAAGGTATGAAAAATCATGAGAAGACACAATAAGTTCAGAAGGTATGTCCCCTGAACTATGTAATGATTAAGAATTAGATTTTCATAATTACAACCTAATAAGATCACTAAAGCATCTTCACACACCCATACTTATCCAAATAGTAACATTATTACCCCTTCCCATCGCCATTCCCATTCATACTTCGAACTCACCACCTTCTGAATCATGCATACTGAGTTGCATCCATAGTCATTCGAGTTATGAGAAGAAAATGGGAGGCTCATTAAACCACCAAGAGCCCCTAGAAACCCTCTTGATAGAGGCATAGAGAACATTGGGGAAACTTTCTAGCAAGGAGATTGGTTGGAATAACTAACCATATTGAGGGATTATGACAATAAAGTGGAGCTGGAATTTGCCATAACTTCAAGGAAATTAGGACAAAGGTAGCAAGGGTATTTGTGCAGGAAACAAAGGATGTAATTGTAGATGTGACCTAGCTTCCCCATATAGGTGAATGATGGTATTTTCGTCAGAGGCCCAATCCCAAAATTCTCAAACAATTGTCCGAACCAGGTGAAGCATTGTATAAAAAGGGAATAGGTTTAGATAGGACTTCCTTGCCAATCCCATGGAAATGTTTCCATTATCATGCAACGATACATTACTTGCAAGGGATGATATCGGGCCATCTACCTACAACACGTCTGGTTATTAGACCACCTATGATATGACATTCTAGTCAATTTGTCTTTTTTTCCTTTGGATAACACTGCAAAACATGCACAAAAGGATATTCCCCCTCGAGAATCCCTCTCACACCATGGGATGATCAAAATCTTGTTCGAATGGGCACTACAAAGGGAAGATATAACATGGAAGGAGGCAGAAAGATCACCAGTCAACGATGTAACACCACCAATAAGAGAAGTAGCTACTGAAACTCCTCCACAAGATAGCAGTGTTGCAACTCTATAAGCTGCGATGCCGAGAGCTGAGGATGCTACAATTCTGCGAGTCGTAGTTTCTGCATTTCTAGATGTGATCCAGATTTAGGAGCATAATGAATTGATTAAAAGATTGAGTACAATAAACACAGAGATATGAAGAATAACACAAATATTCAGTGAACAATATCTTCTCTTGAATAATGAAATAGGCTAAAACTGTAAAACTGTAGAACTGAAACACTTGCTCGAATGGTGGTAGCTATCTATGAGAAGAGATGTGGTTGCTACACACATCTGTCTGAGTAGAATAAATTACAATGATGCTTTAGAGGCATTTTTTATATTACTCATGAATGCCAAAACCCTAGACATCCAAAAACATAACCCTAGGAGGTGAAACGTCAAAAGTCATGTGGGCCCCTATGGGTAAGTTGGTACCTCAACTTCCTGGGGTCGTAACTTTTGCATACAACCTCTGTTTTAGGCACGTGATAGCCTGCTGGAAAGGTATTTCAGAGAAATACACATTCCTTTGTCAAACTCTAATTCTGTCTACAGTTTGACTGTGGTGAGCCAAAAAAACACTGTTTGGGCCTCCAAAACAGCCCTGGAAGTACAAAAAGATGTGTTGACATGAAAACATACAAAATAAGCTAGTTGGATTCGGTGAGAGGCCACCAATATCCACCTGGAATATGTGTAGGGCTTCAGACAACCCCAAAAGTGTGGAACCCACAATTACAAAGAAGTGCAAAAGAACATGTTAAACTAAAAATGGATAAGAGGAACTAGTTGTAATAGGTGGGTGACCACCAATAGCCAAATGGATTCAATCCTCACCCCTTAGGAAGAAATGGTCTACATTGCATTGAGATCCCCCATCAAGTGAGGAAAATTATACTAGATTTGGCCCTGACTGGGCCAGTTTCCTTGGCGTAGGAGTTGCCCTATCTTGACAACCCGATAAAGATGGATCCTCTACTCGCGAGTGCCATTGACCTGTGTGTCCACTATCTGATCAGTGGATGCTTGTTCCATGAAATCAGGGTTAAGGAACCTGATGTCCTAGTCGAAGATGATGGTCTATGGTATCCCAAAGTGGACCCACACTTGCTCGAAGAAGAGCTTGGAAGTATATTCCGCTATGATATTCTTCTTGTAGGTATTGAAGATGGACATCCTTGAAAATTGATCAACGACCACAAATACAAAGTCATTTCTATTCCCGGTGGATGAAAGGCTAGACATGTAATACATTGAGATAGATTCCAAAGGATTCTCGAGAGTAGGAAGAAGGGTGTATATGCCTTGATTCTTGATGGTTGGCTTGGCAATGGCACATGCCGTGCAAGATATGATATACTTTCTGATGTATTGTTGAAGTTTTGGCCAATAAATTTTTTTCTGAAGAACGACCACAATTTTCTCCATGAAAAAATTTCCTTCCATCCGATTGTAGTGGGCTTCCCAAATCAGCTTTGCAGACTCGCTTGTAGGAACATATAGATGGCCTAAGTGGAATAATAGTCCATCCTGAATGTGAAAATCAGTGACAATCACGCCTGTACCCAAGTGCTGATAGGTGATGGCGAAGTCTGGATCTTGCTGATAAAGTTGGGGCCACTCAGATGCTTCATGTACATGAGAATGGAGCACAGTGGTGAGTGCAGCCACATGAGGTCAACCGAGGCAGTCAAAGAAACAATTTTATATACTTTTCTTATACTTGATGTTGAGATGGAATTGTAGTAGGTAGGTGGACCACTTCCGATGGCGGTCATTCTATAATTTACCCTGTGTCTGTATGAATTGCAGAGGTTTGTGATCAATGTGTATGATCATCTCCTTTCCCAGAATGTAATGTTTCCATTGAAGACAGACTTTTACAATGGAATACATTTCCTTTTCATAGGTGGGGTATTTTTGGATAGTATCTGAGAGTGTCTCACTATGGTATGTCACTGGATGACCATGTTAAGTGAGAACTGCGCCCACAACATAGTCAGATACATCAGTCTCAATATCGAATGGTTGTTGCAGATCCGACATGGAGAGTACTGGAGCTGAGCACAAGCAATGATTTAGATCATCGAATTCTCATTGTTGTTCCTTCCCCCACATGAACTTGGCCCTGCCACCACCCTTGGTCACCTAGCTGAGGGCCCATGCAATATGGGAGAATCCCAACATGAACCGTCGGTAGAAGTTGACTAGTCCCAAGAAGCTCCGAAGCTCGATCAGTGTGGTTAGGGCTGGCTAGTCACGGATGACTTGGATCTTAGGTGGATCATAATGTATCCCATTCTCATCAACAATGTATCCTAAGTATTGGACCTTGTTCATGCCAAAAGATCATTTTTCCAATTTGGAATATAGCTTGTGTTGTCGCAGACTGCTCAAAACCTATTGAATGTGGACCATGTGCTCCTCCCATGTTCTGGTGAAGATGAGAATGTCATCTAGATATACCACCAAAAAGGATTTGGTGAAGGGTCTCAATACATCATCCATCAACCTCATGAAAGTGGTTGGTGCATTTGTTAAGCCAAAGGATGTGACTGGTCATTTGAAGAGACCTTATTTATATTTGAAGGTTGCCTTACATACATCAGTTGGTTCGATGGGAACTTGGTGGTAGCCAGACTTTAGGTCAATCTTGTTGAAGAACATTTCCCCCTTGAGTTGGTCAAGAAGGTCATCAATCCTGGGAATGGGGTACTGGTTCCTCATTGTGATTTTGTTTAAGGCTCGGTAATCAATGCATAGTCTCCAAGTCTCATCCTTCTTCTACACCAGTACAATTGGGCTTCCGCAAGGGGAGGAGTTGGGTATAATGTGCCCCTTTTGAAGAAGCTCCTGTATATGACGCCTGATTTCATCATTTTCCATCAATGAGCAATGATAGAATGGTACATTAGGTAGACGTGTGCCTGAGGTTAGATCAATTGGATGATTGACTTGGCAGTGTGTCGGTACCCTTGTAGGTGAGGAGAAGATGTCTCTTTATTATTGCATGATCCCGTCCACTTTTTTTTGCTACAAAGAGAGGCTCTCTGTAGAGGCCACATATGTCACGACAAACTTCTACTTACTATGAGCATGGATCACAAAGAAGATGAACTTCTCATTCTATGAAATGACCTTACTGCATTGGTTAGTAGAGATTAAATAAAAAGAAGTAGGCGATACTACCTCTAGTATCCTATACAATTTTCTACCCAAATTAATAATAACATTGTGGAGTCTAGACTCATACACAACATGATGCTTTCACAAATATGGTTGGCCTAAAATAACATCACAAACTTCAAGGGGAGAAATATCACACAGTAACTCATCGTTGAAAGGCTTGATGTCGTAGGGAAGACAACATTGTTGGTTGAAACAAAGATCTTTTCCTTGGTGAAGCCAACTGATGGTGTAGGGTTGCGGGTGCAGTGTCGTTGGTAGGTCCAACTGCTTGAACAAATCTGCTGAAATCATGTTCGTCTGACTACCACTATCAACAATGAAATGAAACAGAGTCCCCTTTACCCACATCTGCGAGTGAAAGAGGCCTTCCCCTTCCTCTAGTTCTTTTGGTTTTCTTGGCTGGAATTTGGTGGTAGTGACAGTGGAACTAGGTTCAACATCGATAATATGCTTCCGTTCTTCAGGATTTGATTCACAATCAAAATTGTCTTCTGACTCGAAAGCCTTCAGTTCGACCATGAGTTATTTCTTGGAGTGACATTCTTTGGTGTTGTGCCGAGGGATTTTATGGTACTCACACCATTTTCACGTGTCCTTATTCGTCTTCTCATTTCCCTTCTTATGTTGCAGCTTGGATTGGTTATCCTGAGGGTGGCCATATTGACTTGGTCCCTCGTTGTGTGGGTTGGGGTCGCCTTTTCCCTACTTCAGTTGTGAGGGGTTTGAATATCCAAACTCTCTCCTTTTCTTCTTGATTTTGACAGTGTATATATAAGCCATGCCCAATGAGGCGATGTCCAAACAATCCATTTATGTTTGAATGTATCTATGCAAACAACGATGATATTTCAACACCAGATGATGCTTAGAATCTTTGATACCCAATTTGGTGCATAGGGTATGGAAAATATTGGTGAAATCTAGTACTGTCTAGTCCCTTTCTTGATGTAGGGTGGTCCATCTGGTGTACTGGTTCTCGTAGCTTCCAGCTTGGTAGTAATTTTCTTTAATGGCATCCCAGAAGGAATCCCATGTAGGGGCCACCACAAACATTGCAGATTCCTCTACGACCATTTCCTCAAAGTAAGTATCCCACCAGTCTTTAACATGGGGAATGACCTTGAGGAGTGCAAAAGTGATCTTTTCCCTATCGAAAAAATTGTGGACCGAAAAATACACTTCAAGCAGATCCAACCATTTATCTACAACATCTGCATATATCAATCCTTCAAATAATGGAATATCAAAATTTACCTATACCTTGAAGGGGGTTTCATGGGCGCTTGATGAAGATTCTTCTCGTGTGGGCAACCATCGAAGGATCTGTGCGAATTTTCCCATCATTTCGTTCCTTTGTTATGCAAGGGTTTCCTCGAGAAAAAATTTAATATGATCTCCTGCTCCATCATATTTATTTTCGTCCCCCATGGGTTATTTTCGGGCTCGATGCGACTGATCTTGGAATGGATCGATTGGTTTGAGTCCCAACTTCTTGTACCCATATCTTGTTGGGGACATGCACAAAGAAAAATAAATGAAGAGCAGTCCGCTCTAATACCACTGATACATATTTAGGAGAGGAACAAACTGATTAAAATATTGAATACAACAAACATAGAGATATGAATAATAACACAAATATCCAGTGAACAATATCTTTTATTGAATAATGAAATAGGATGAATTTGTAAAACTGCAGAACTGAAACACTTGCTCGAATGGTGGTAGCTATCTCTGAGAAGAGATGTGACTACTACGTGCATCCGTCTGAGCAAAATGAATTACAACGAGGCTCTAGAGGCCTTTTTGATATTACTCATGAATTCCAAAACCCTATACATCCAAAAACCTAACCCTAGGAGGTGAAACGTCAAAACTCATGTGGGCCCCTATGGGTAAGTTGGTACCTCAATTTCCCAAGGTCATAAATTTTTCATACGACCTCTGTTTTAGGAACGTGATAGCCCGTTGGAAAGGTCTTTAAGATAGCTATAGATTTTTCCATCAAATTGTGACTTTGTCAACAATTTGACCATAGAGAGCCAAAAGAACACTGTTTGGGCCTCCAAAACGGCCTTGGAAGTACAACAAGATGTGATGACATGAAAACATACAAAATAAGCCAGTTGGATTAGGTGAGAGGCCACCAATATACACCTGGAATATGTGTATGGATTCAGATAGCCCCAAAAGTGTGGAACCCACAATTATAAAGAAGTAGAAAATAACGTGTTGAACTAAAAATGGACAAGAGGAACCAATTGGAATAAGTGGGTGGCCACGAATAGCCAACTGGATCAATACATTGTAATGGATATATCTCTAGAGGATGAAAAGGATATAACTCCAAGAACTGTACCATTGATAAAGAAACCCCCGAGGGTTCTACTGAAATTCCTCCATAAGATGAAGGTGGCCATGACAATGACATAGATGTTAGAGGAAACAAACATGTGACTAAAATATTGCTAAGAACAAGGAAACATGAAACATATCCAATGAAAAGAAATAATAAAAGGGAAAGAAGCAATGTTGCCACCCAAAAAATAAAATCCCCTACTATCACACAAGAACCAATAGGGGCACAACAAGATAAAGAAATAGTTGAAGCACAAGATGCCATAGGGGATAGAAAATATTCTATAGGGCCTGGACCTAAAGAAAAAATAGGGGTAGAGAAAATCGTTGGTATAGAAGAAGCATCAAGGAAAACCCAAGGGGAAGGACTTACTATGACTCTAGAGATGTACAACGATAATGAGGAAGATGCAACTCCAAAATCCAACCACCCCATTGTTTCCCCAGAGACAACTAAAAGAACAAAAGAAAAATGAGTAAGTCACCCCTCACTCACACCTTTGTATTCATCACTTTTAAGGAAGTAGTGGGTTCTTGAAATGAAAAACTGGAGGCTTCATACCTCTCTTAAACTTATGTGGGGAAAGCTTATGAAAAGGTAGAGAGGTAGGCTAGAAAAATATGTCCAAACAATAGAACCCATTTCTTCTAAACCAATAATGGACATCCACCCTGCTAACTGAGAGGCTAGCCAACCTACTACAACAATATACACTCTTCCTGCTAAATTAATAGAAGACACCCACCATGTTGCAACAACATAAGATATTTACCCTGCTTCAATAGTAGAGGACACCCTCCCCATTGAACCAACAAAATCTAACCATTCTGCTGAACTAGTTGAGGAAATAGAATCCAACCACCCTACTCAACCAAGAGATGACATCCAACCCACTTCCATAGAAGCTAATTTTCCTACTGTCACACAAGAACCAACAAAGGTCGATTGAATTACTGATACACAAGAACTAGAAGAGGCTAGTCACTCTATTGATACACCAGGACCAACAGAGGAACCACGTGATAAAGGAATAATGCCTTCAAGGTGGAAAATGAATTGAACAATGTGCAAAGCGAATTCTATGACAAAGCACAACACATGCAGGTCCAAGGCCAAGATGTAGTCGATGTCATGACCCATATCTAAGCATGTGAGATTTCCTATAAACAAGATCAATTATAGTTTGAAAAAGTGAAAGATTGACAATCCTCCTTATAATAAATCCCTTATAAAGTCGCTATTTTGACTTTATAACCTTGGAAGAAGTGAATTTTGGTTTAAGATACTAGAAGCAAGAAGCTCATAATAATCTCAAGGGGATCACACATGAAGTAATAAACTCTACTATAATGTGGCATGTCATAGAGAATATAAGAAGCAATTTCCATTTACCTTTATTTGGGCCCAAAGATAATTTCTTCCCACAAGAAAAAGTGTCTAAGGATTTGGAGAGTTGTTTTAGCACCAAAAAAAAAGATAGCAGATATCTCCCTGAAGTTAATGAAGAAACCATCCATAAGTTTATTGAATCTCCTACCAAGGATATAACATTGTCAAGATTTATTGCATAGGATGGAGACTTTTGAAAAACGAATAATGCATAATATTGCATCATATAAAGCTTCCTTTAAACAACACAGTTTTCTCTAGGGGTATGCACTCAATCAAACTTTTGAGGCATGGAAAACTAATGTAAGAATATGAAGAAAATAAAGAGAAGAATATTCATTGATGCAAGTGGAACATCCTCCTAGAGAAGAAGATTTGAATATGAAAGATGAATCAAACCCTCATATAGGATAAAAGGACAATGTGATAGGGGAACCCAACAAGCAAGCAGAGAAATGATTATCCAACTAATTGTACCAAATTAGTGGTTTTTTGCCCTTCTTTTTGTATAAGTAGGAAGAATTTGATTGAGAAGAGGATTTTTTCTTCTACAATTTTGTAAAATCTTTTAAAAAATTAATGAATGAGAAGCCACTATTGGCCAAGCTGTTTTGGAGACAAACTTAGTTGAAAAGATTTCGATGTGTATAACTTATTTTACTATTTTACTGATTTTTGGAATGGTGCCTTTTTATGGAACAATTTAAAAACAAATATCTTGAATCTTACCCCCTCAAACCCACAAGGTGAAAGAGGTTTATTAATGTCACTAATGTAAGATGGGCTCATGGAAAATAATATTTAAGCAAGTTTTTTTAGCACCTTCACTCTCAATTGGACGACATTATGTTTAAAATGGAGGTACTGGAGAATTAAAGAATTTTTTTTGTTGATGCATCGATTACCAAGAGACCTGATGGAACCTTAGGCCATCGAATTTTAGGAATAAAATCCATAGTGATAGTTATCTTCATGTTGAATCTCATCATCACCACACTCAAAATATAGGGGTCCTTAACACACTAACTATGAGGGTAGTCCAAATTTCAGATGATGAGAATCTCAAGAAATAACAATACCAACTATCAAATATCTATAAAATCATGGGATATAGGGAATACAAAGTTAAAATATCTATGAAAAGAGATGTGAGGTTTTCTCAATCTCACAGATGCACATTCAATGGTAAAGAAATATTATCTTCTCTACATTCAAGGTGTTATGAATATAATTGCAAAGATTTTAAGGAAGGAGGTCTCAACATCATTTTAACCTGTCGATACCATAAGAGGATTGTGAAAGATTCCATTAATCACTGCCAACACAAGGGTGTCTATAAGGCCACATGTTCTCGTAGTAAATGATATATCAGAGAAATAGGGAACTCGTTCTAGGTGATAAAGGAACACAACAAAAACATTAAAAAATAATTCTCTTGTACCTTATCCTTGGAATTACATTCTCTCAAAACCAAGTACCATGTGTGCTTAGAAGATTTTACAATCCTTCCAAAAATGAATCATTATTATAAACATTTATTTAGAAAGGACGTAGAGATAACTAGTCACCCTAATAATATGAAAAGGGTTAAAGGATCCGAGGTGAGTGAGAATTGGGTTCTCTCAAGAAACCAATAAAGTAATCAAACAACATCTCATGACTAGATAGCTAAGTTGTGGTGGAGGAATTAGGTCATCAATGTTTCAAAGTTAAAATTGCATCTAATATTAACAAGTGTTGCATGGCAACGTAGTCCCTGCTGGGTTGAATTGGGAATAAATGAACAAGGATGGGGAAAAAGTAGTGGAGGCAGATGGAAACTGCAGTGGAGACGTGGCAAGCAACATGAAGCACAGGTGGTATCCATGCAGGAAATGACATGTGGCCTCTAGAGCCCCATTTATTTTTTGAAACTATATAATCCATCTTGCTATGTTCGAAATTTTCATTCTTAGCAGTAGTGTGGCTTGCTATGTTCGTTGCATGTTTTATCTCTTCAATGTATTTATGAAATTCATTTATAATGATTTATGTATATTTCCAACTAGTTAGAGTTAAGTACAATTTCCATAGATCATCTGGCTTGTATGTGTCTATATGTGTCAGGAAAGATAAATTTATATGCATAACAAGAGAAGAAGATGTGCATGAGAAAAAGATAAAACACATAAGACACATATAAAGTTACATTCAAATTAAATAAACACAATTTCTTGATAGTCAGCATAGTTGAAGATAAAAATTTATGAGCACATAGATATAAAAGGAGATAAAAATAGTTTTATATGAAATATATCAAAAAATAATATTGTCTGTTACATATTCCTAGAAATTTAAATGCGTTTGTCATATAGAATGGGATTGGGGATCCCGCAGACCATAAGAAAAATTTGTACAAGAAATAGGACTATGGAAAGAAAAAGTGGTCGACGGTAGAGAGCAATACCTGAAAACAAGAAATTGGAAGGTATTGGTCTTTGGCTAGACATTTCTATTTTAAAAGGTCGAATAAGTGGATTGATAAACAAAACAGGATGTGATCAGTATAGACTTACAATGATGGTACATATCACCCCTTTTTCTATTTTCTTGTTGATGCCTTTTTATTGCTGTCATCAATGACTACTGGAATTGTGCCAACTTCCTGTTTCCTTTCGTCGACGACCTGCTCCATTTCCCTTTGGACCCATTATTCAATTTAGCTTCTCAAGGGGGCCATGTTGATCTCATTCCAGATATTTATGTTGAAAATTTCCTTTCTAATTCCCTTAGATCGATAGAAAGATTACGCAGAGCCCGATAAATTTCTTCATTTTGTATAAAATAGTCGACTAGCCAGTTGTCCATGTCATATTCACCATATTCAGGGATGTTGTAAAACTTTTCTAAAGACAACCCCTTAAAAATATCAACTTGTTTATCGAAGGATTTATTAGTTAAGGGAAAGGGGTTGACGATTAAGTTGTGGTCTTGGACCTCGTTGGTCCTTCAGGCTAATTCTATTTCGATCAACTTTCTGAATAATTTTTCTTTCTTTGATATGGCTTGTTCACATGAATGGACAATGAGATGCAGGTTCTTCACTTTCTCTTTCCAACATGCATTTAATTGAGTGATACAGTTTTGGGAGGGGAGATCTTCTTGTCTTCTTCTCGTATCTGTCATGTTGTTGACATGGGTGCCAAAAGGGATGACTGTGTCTAAATAGAAATGTTCTTCATTTTTTAAATCCAGCTGCAAATGTTCGTGCAAAACATGTTCCCTCGTTCTAAGGGAAGCGATACTTTGTGATTTTTCCCAGTCCTCAGTAATCAATTCCATTCTTTTCTTGATATTCTTCTCCACATTTCCTCTACACGATGTGAGGAGGTTGGAGGATCCTTTTAAGTTGGCTGCAGGGGTGGCAGGCATGGCTATTTCTAAAGGACTGGAAAGTAATGTCATAGGAATCAAATATTCCTCCAATTTCTTGACCCGGTCCTTCAGTCTGGCATTCTCGGCCTCAATGCCTCCAATGGAATCATCAAGAGCATCTTCAGTTGCTCGGTGAATTCAAGAGATTTGGGACGACCACACGTTCACAAGGTTAATCTCTGAATGAGATTTCCCTTTCTTATTTTTTACATCTCTCTTTTCAATAATTAAATTTTTAGACTCGCTATCAGAAACAATGCTCTGGAATACGAAGAATTCATCCCCGTCAAACATTTTGGTCTCAACTATTTCCATTGGGAAACTATGCTGGATACACTATCCAGATCAGTCTCAAGTTCCATGTTCTCACTCTCAATTTCGGGCTTTTCCGCCTGCCCTACAATTTTTTTTCTCTTCTTCTTCATGAGAAGCTTGTGATAACTATCAATTTTAGCACCAGGAGGGTTATTATCTCCTCCTCTATTTAAATAATTCCAGGTTTCTTTCTTACTGGGGTGGGCCGTTGGAGTGATTCTCCAGGATGTCGTACTTTTGGGAGTGGTATCCAAGGATTGAACACTCTTCTCACATGGGCCTTTTCCTTGTTGTATGTACAATTCAATGGTGCTTTGTAATGTATCTAGGTTGTCGGCGTCAAAAGCAGGAGTGTAGTCATCAATGTCTCTATTTTCTCTCAGGTGCATCTAGAAAAAAGAATTGCCAAGTCCAACTACAAGTAAATGTTCTAAACAAATTCCATTATGGTCAAACCCCCTTAGCCTTTCAACATATCTTAGGTTCAAGTTGTTGAAATGGGCTGCGAATTCATCAATTTTGTTGACGTTCTTCAACACGAAGTCCCCGACTTTCCAAGGCAGAGGAATTAACTGTTTCTCTTCTCATGGAATAGATTGAAACATGAGTTGTATTGCCTTGCTATTTATGTAACAAACATTCTATTCGTAATGTGACATGGAAGGAGAGAAGGATTTTCCTTGGAGCAAAAAATCCTTATGACACTGCAATTCTCCATTTGTTCAAGTGCCCCCTTCCTATCGAAAACATTGGTTTCCTAGTCAGACATGCGAGGAGCATCCTTTCCTAATAATAAAACTTTGTAAATAGAGAAAAATTTATGAAAAACCTCATAAAAACAGTGGGAGGCCTTGTGCCTCCACAAGGCCTGGTACGAGAAGGTTATTGGGTTGAATTGCTAGTTTACCTTCTTTGATAGAGATAGTTTTGGAAATGGATAGCAATGCGCTATCGTGAAAACCAAGTAGGATGACATATAAAATTTCTTCTCCTTTTTGAAGCTTGACAATTGGGAACAAATTTCAAGGGAAATTAGCTTCCCCCAATAAAAAATGGCTTGTTCCTTGACTATGAAATATAAAATATAAAGAACCATGCGAGAAATAGTTGATGCGGATTCATGTCCCATTATTCTTGTAAACAACTAGGCAATTTCTTGGAATGGATTTCTAAATGAGCTAACCTGCAATCTTGTGATATCTTAAGGAATTTCCATCAGGTCTTCCAAGTATTCGGGAAAGAGGTCCAACTTGTTATTATGATTTCTTAGGAACTGCTTGGAGTCTTCTTCTCTGAACATCAATGTTGGATCCAACAATCTTAACATATGGCGGAAGACCTGAGGTGACAAAGAAACATGAGAGTGGTCCCGTAGTGGAAAAATTCTTTGGACTGAAACACACCAAGAGACCAACTCCTTACAGTAAAAAACTTCAAGGACATAACTTGCACGAGCAATTCCATAGGTCCAAATTACTTCGTTTTGGGCGGAACGGGATGAGTAGTAAGAATATGCCCTGAACCACTAGAAGTTCTGGTCCTCGTGCCCGAAGAGGTTCACTGTATCTCCACAGAACTATTTTTGAGTTGGTGCCATAAGTTTATGAGAACATATGTTTTCTCTAGATGATGTTTGAAATGCAAAGTTGGAGGGGATAATATAGCTCTCCGCAATTGTTAGTTCAATGCGTGTGAATGGGAAATCTCCTCGAGCCTTTCGCTCATTAATGAAGATCTCTATGGGTGTTGCATGATGAGCTATTAGAAGTAAAGCTTAGTTATTGCATACTTAGAAGTGAGAAGGTGGCAGGTACGATGAAGAACAATCAAGGATTGGAGGTTTCTTGAACGCGCCAACCCGATGATGCGCGAATTCCATTCCATGATGTTTGAAATTAACACTCGGAAGGGATAATATAACCCTCCACAAATCTTGGTTTAATGCGTATTAATGGGATATCTCCTTGAGCCTTTCGCTCATCAATGACAATTTCTACGGTTCCTGCATGACGAGATGTTAGCATTAAAGATTACTAATTGCATATTCATAAATAAGACCTTATATATATATAATAATAATCTTT
>ML776558.1:907191-922815 GCA_009831015.1 Picea engelmannii | reverse complement strand
TGACGGGGATAGGGAAGATCAACTATGGAATGGCCAAGTATGAAAAGCGGTCAGACGGGTTTCAAAGTAGGGTTACAGGGGATTCTTAGGAGAGGTGAGGGCCCGATGGTGAAATTGTATGTCTCAGAAATTTTGACTGCAAAACATGTAAAACGGAAGAGGGCATGATGGGGCACTCCGGTGGCCGGTTTGTATATTTGTTGAATTCTGGGTGTTGTTTGCAGGTCGCAGAACAATGGAAGGGAAATATTGACCCCGCCTGTCCGGGAACCCACAATTGAAAAAGAGTCTAGGTATGGAATAGGGAAATGGTTGGTCAGACTCGTTTTCGCTAATATATTGAAATTTGTAATAAATATCTCAGTACCTGGAAAGATATTTTCTGCATGTATTTCGCAGAATTTTGGGTGTTGTTTGCAGGCCGTGGAACTATGCAAGGGAAATATTGAGCCCACCTGTCCGGGAACCAGCAAGCCAAAAATTATGTAAGTATGGGATAGGGAAATGGTCGGTGGGATTCGTTTTCTCTAATATATTTGTATTTGTAATAGATATCCCATTACCTGGTAGGATATTTTCTGCATGTTTCTGGACAAGTTGTGTAGGGACAATTAGTATGACTATCTCCTCGAGGCATGGTGATATGTTAGCATTAAACCTCAATTATTGCATACTTGGAAATAAGCGTGAAGGTGGTGGGTACAAGAAACAATGATTAGGAATTGGATATTTCGTGAACCCGCCAACTCGACGATTTGCGAAAGAGATTCCAAGAAATGGCCAAGTATAGAAAGCAGACAGACAAGCTTCAAAATGGGATGACAATAGTTCCCCAGGAAACATGAGGACCCAACGGTCAAATTCTAGGTCTCAGAACTTTTGAGTGCAAACTGTGTAATAGGGAAGCGGGTATGATGTGGGAGTTCAACAATAAATTTGTATATTGCAGAAGTTTGGGTGTTGTTTGTAGGTCATGAAACAATGGAAGTGCAATCTAGAGCCCGCCTACCCAGGAATCCGCGATCAAAAAAGTGGCTAGGTATGGAATGGGGAAGCGGTCGGTCAGAGTCGTGATATAAAAGAATGAGTGCAAATGTGAACTCGTGAGTCCGCCAACCCGCGTAGTTAGACATTTTCAGGAAAAATGACTAAGTAACCAGAAAGAGAATGTAGAGAGGAAAAAGAAACGAGAATTTGGTTAAGTATAGAAGAGGGGAAACAAGGGATACTATATTCAAATATGTAATAGATATCCCATTTTCTGTCAAGATATTTTCTGCATATTTCTCGAGAAGTTGTATACTTATTGCATATGCTTGGAAATAAGTGTGAAGGTGGTGGGCACATGAAAAAACAACTAGGAATTGAACATTTCTTGAACCCTCCAACCTGACGATTCACAAAAGAGATTCCAAGAAATGGCCAAGTGTGGAAAGTGGTCAGACGGGCTTCAAAATAGGGTGACAAGGGTTCCTGAGGAGACATGAGGCCCCGATGGTTAAATTGTATGTATCCGAACTTTTGAGTGCAAAATGTGTAACACAAAAGATGAGATGATGTGGGAGTCTAGAAGTCAATTTGTATATCACGAAAGCTGGGGTGTTGTTTGCAAGTTAG
This sequence comes from Picea engelmannii, assembly GCA_009831015.1. Classification (NCBI taxonomy): domain Eukaryota; kingdom Viridiplantae; phylum Streptophyta; class Pinopsida; order Pinales; family Pinaceae; genus Picea; species Picea engelmannii. The sequence goes on along the minus strand of ML776558.1, from coordinate 921,198 downwards.
GGAACAATGGAAGTATAGCCCGCCTTTTCGAGAACCCACAAGCTAAAAATTCGGTAAGTATGGAATAAGGAAACAATCAATGAGACTCATTTTCAATAATATATTGATATTTGTAATAGACATCCCATTACCTAGTAGTATATTTTCTGCATGTTTCTCAACAAGTTGTGTAGGGACAGTTAGTATGACTGTTTCCTGGAGGCATGGTGAGTTGTTAGCATTAAACCTCAGTTATTGCATACTTGGAAAGAAGTGCGAAGGTAGAGGGCACAAGAAACACTGATTAGGAATTGGATATTTCTTGAACCCGCTAACTCGATGATCTATGAAAGAGATTCCAAGAAATGGCCAAGATAGAAAGTGGACGGACGAGCCTCAAAATGGGGTGACAATAGTTCCCTAGGAGACGTGAGGACCCGAAAGTGAAATTGCAGGTCTTAGAAATTTTGAGTGCAAACTGTGTAACATAGAAGAGGGTATGATGTGGGAGTTCGACAATAAATTTGTATATCGCAGAAGTATGGGTGTTGTTTGCAGGTCACAGAAAAATGAAAGTGCAATCTAGAGCCCACTTTCCTTGGAATCTGTGATCGAAAAAGTGGCTAGGTATGGAATGGAGAAGAGGTCAGTTGGAGTCACGATATAAAAGCACGAGTGAAAATGTGAACCCATCAGTCCACCAACCCATGCAGTTAGAAATTTTCGGAAAAATGACTAAGTAACTAGAAAGAGAAAGTAGAGTGGAAAAAGAAACGAGAATTTCGTTAAGTATAGAAGAGGGAAAAGAAGGGATAATATATTCAAATTTGTAATAGATATATCATTTCTTGGCAAGATGTTTTCTGCATGTTTATGGAGAAGTTGTATACTTATTGCATATACTTGGAAAGAAGTGTGGAGGTGGCAGGCACAGGAAACATCGACTAGGGATTGAAAATTTCCTAAACCTTCCGAACTGATGATCTGTGAAAGAGATTCCAAGAAATGGACAAGTGTGGAAAGCGGTCGGGCGAGCTTCAAAATAGGGTGACAAGGGTTCCTGAAGAGACGTGAGGCCCCAATGGTCAATTTGTATATATCGAAACTTTTGAGTGAAAAATGTGTAACACAGAAGAGGGGATGATGTGGGAGTCTAGAAGTGAATTTCTATATCACAGAAGCCAGAGTGTTGATTGCAGGTCACAGAACAATGTAAGTACAATTTAGATATTTCCTACACAGGAAGCCACGATCAAAAAAGTGGTTAGGTATGGAAAGGGGAAGTGCTCGGTCAGAATCGTGATATAAAAGCATGAATAAAAATGTGAACCCGTGAATCCGCCAACCTGCGCAGCAAGACATTTTCGGAAAAATGACTAAGTAACGAGAAAGAGAAAGTACATGGGAAAAAGAAAGAGGAATTTGGTTAAGTATAGAAGAGGGAAAAGAAGGGGATACAAGAGTGCGAAAATAGAAAAGAAGAGGGAAATTTTCGTAAGTGGGAATTGGTCTTAGACAAGCCCCATTATTGCAAAACCATCATTTTCTACTCCAATATTTTATCCACTTACTCGTATTCTATTATGATTGTACCATTAAAAAGGGCGTGAGAAAATTCTTTGTTGAAGATTTGTTTTTATTGCAACTTGTGGGAGTAATTGTGTTCTTGATACATTCTTCCATGACTTTGACATATTATCTTAAGCATTAAACTTCTTGCATGATGGGTTGTTAGCATTAAATATTAATAATTGAATATCTAGAAACAACAATGACGATCTTGAATTTAATATTATGGTTAATTTCATAGTCCCATTTGACTTCAACCACCATATATCAATTTGTTTTTTTTTTTTTCGTTCATGAAGAAGAAATTTGATAATTTCATTAATAAATTAAAAAGTGCTCAAATAGAGGCCAAGGGATGGACAACTAATAAAATGTTTCCTTTTGGAGTAAAGGAATCAAGGAAGTGAAAAGGGAAATAAGAAATCATTTTTTCAACAAGGTTGAGATGAAAAAAAAAATTCTAGGTCGGGGCCCCGAATGCCACATCGTGAATTAGTGTTTCTATGTTCTATCTACATTACGAATGGAATTGAATGTTGGTTTGAAACTGTCTGATATTCATTTTTGTATCCATAGAATTCTGATGGGATCAACACAATGAATTGTCACATAATTGTTCAATACTCCATATTAGATCAGATTACTTGAGCCAATACAATATTCAAGAACTACGAGACTATCTAAGAACACCAACGAGAAGAGGTCTTAAATCCAGCAAAGAAGCAACAACCAATATTCCAAGGATTTTTTTTTAATAATAAATCCATAAAAAAAAATACTGGGCAGTGTATATCTATCCATAGAAATTGGACTGAGTTCTTTGCAGTCAAGCATTGAACATATTTGTCATAAATACAGGTACAAGATCTAAAAAAATAAATAAAAAGAAACATGCATACAATTCTGTGTTGTTCCTCTACTGGGACAACATGCAGGAGTCATTGAGTTGCTCTTCAACATGCATACAAAACTCATTACCATGTTTTTTTAGGAAGTCCTTGCAGTCTTCCCCTTGAAAGGTCAATGTTCACTACTACAATCTCAATATCTTGCGAAATACCCGAGGAGAAAAAGAAACAGGAGAGTGGTTCCATAGTGGAATAATTCTTTGGATTGAAGTAGGTGAACAACACTCCTGCTCCTGACGCTGGCGACCTAAAGACATTGCAAGGCACCACTGATTGTACAAATAACAGGGAAAAGGCCCCGACGAGAAGAGTTTGCAATCCATGGCCGCCACTGCCAAGATCATGACATCCTGCATCATTGCTCTAACGCCCCCCCTAGAAAGAAAGAAACCCATAAGTTTTCAAACATAGGAGGACATAAGAGCCCATCTTCACAGTAAAGTTGATAGTTCTCACAAGCTTCCTGTTAGGAAGAAGATGAAAAAAGTTGTAGGGAAAGTGGAAGAGCCCAGAACTGAAAGTGAGGACACACCAAGTGACCACCTCCTCATAATCGAAGACTTCAAGGAAACATCTTGCACAAGGAATTTGAGAGGTCAAATTAATTCATTCTCGATGGGAGGGAACCAAGAGATCCCCTCCTTATAGGAAAATACTTCAGGGACACAGGCTGCATGAGAAATTCCAAAGTCCCAAATTAGTCTATTCTGGGAGAAAGGAGATGAGTAGTAGGAATATGCCTTGCACTAGTGGGAGTTCTGGTCCTCATCCCCTAAGATGTTAATTGTATATCCAGAGAACATGAGAGTGGTCCTGCAATTGAATAATTATTTTCCTTCAAATATATCTCTAGAAGCATCAAGAGACTATTTCCTTATAGTGAAATACTTCTACCCATAATGGACTAATTTGGGCCTCTGGAGTTCCTATTCTCGAGCTGCAAAGAGGATATTGCGTTCAACATCGGTTTATTTTCTGAAACCCCTTCCTTTGGTCTTGTTAGGGATGCCATCGTCGATCCAGGAAGTGCCCCTCATTATGATTGATTTCAATTTGGGCGCAGGAGTGGGAACAAGGTCTGCATTGCCATCATCCATCATTGTATCATCGTCCATCAGATCATCTTTTTCTGACTTGAAATCAACCACATCAACCTCTGCGCCAACCATCAACGCAGGCGGGCAAGCTGTCTGGGTAGGCAGGGTTTCCTTGGAATTCTTTGCCTTGAAATATATCTCTCGGTGCACCAAGGGACCATCTCATTTTTTTCTCCTAGGTGGAGGGATATGAGTAGTAAGAATATTCCCCGGAGCATTGGAACTTATGGTCATCATGCCCAAAGGTGTTTACTGTATCTCGACAGAATTGTTGTCGAACTACTGCCATAAGTTAACGCGAATGTATGTTTGCTCCAGTTGATGTTTGAAACGAACATTCAGAAGGGATAATATAACCATCCACAAATATTGGTTTAATTCATATCAATGGGAGATCGCCTGGAGCCTTTCGCTGATGAATGAAAATCTCTATGGTTCGTACATAATGAGTTGTTACCATTAAAGCTTACTAATTGCATATTTAGAAAAAAGTGCGAAGGTGGAAGTGACGACGAAGAGCGATTAAGGATTAGAGATTTCGTGAAGGTACCAACCAGACGATGCGCAGAAGAGATTGCATGATTCTTGAAATGAACACTTCGAAAGGATAACACAACCCTCCACAAATCTTGGTTTAATTCATATTATTGAAAAATCTGCTCCAGCCTTTCGAAAATTAATGACAATCTTAACGGTTCCTGCATGATGACATATTAGCAATAAATCTTAATAATTTCACATCTGGAAAGAAGTGAGAAGGTGGCAGGGATGGGGAAAAGAGATTATGCATTTCACATTTCGTCGAACTGCCAACTTGTGAAAGAGATTCCAAGAAATTGCTAAGTATGGAAAGCAGTTGGTCGTGCTTCCAAATAGGGTCACAAGTTATACTCAGGAGACGTAAGGGGCCGATGGTCAAATTGTATGTCTCTGAAATTTTGACTATAAAATGTTTAGCATGGAACAAGGCACAATGACGGATTTCAGTGGTCAATTTGTATATCGAGGAATTTTGGGTGTTGTTTGTAGGTCACAGAACAATGGAAGCACAATGTTGAGCAAGCCTGGCCAGGAATCGACGATGGAAATAGTGGCCAAATATGCAATGGGGAAGCAGTTGGTCAGAATCATGATATAAAAGCATGAGACATACTTGGAGCAGGGAATATTAATGGGCTTGAAAACATGGCCACAATTTCTACTCAGGAGATGTGAGGGCCCAATGGTCAAATTGTATGTATCCGAACTTTTGATTGAAAAATGTGTAACATAGAACAAGGGACAATGAAGGACTTCGACGATCAATTTATATATTGAGGAACTTCGAGTGCTGTATATAAAAGAATGATACATTCAAAAAAACGACTAAGTAACTATAAAGGGAAAGTAAACGAGAAAAAGAAAGGGGAATTTGGTTGTCAATTTGTATATCGGGGAAGTCCGGGTGCTGTTTGCAGAAGACAGAACAATGGAAATGCAATGTTGAGCCCGCTTACCCGGGAACCCGCGATCTAATTTTTTTTCTAAATATGGAACGGGGAAGCAATCAATCGGACTTGTGATATAAAAGTATCAGTGGAAATCTGAACATGTGAATTTTCCAACCCGCACACCTAGACATTTTTTGAAAAATGACTAAGTAACCAAAAAGGGAAAGAAGAGGTAAAAAATAAAGGGGATGGAAATTTTCAGAAGCGATAATTGGTGTAAGAAATCCCCATTGATGGTCCTAATAGTAACTATGAAGTGCATTAAACATGTGAACATTCTCTTCAATCAAGGAATAGATAAAGCGATCCATGCTTATAGTTTCCAGGATGTGTTTGCATAAGATAAGCATCGAAAAGCCACAGGAAAATCAATTTTTGGATGTTTAAGTAAAATTACTGTACTGTCAACTTCATCGTTAGTATAACAACCATCAATTTGAATTTTAAGATGAATTTGAATTTTAATTTTCTATGGTTGATATGATAGTTCCATTGGACTTCACATAGTATATATCGTTTTATTTCAAAATATTCCTAGAGATGAATTTTTCTAAGTTCATCGATCAAGTAAAAGTGCTAAAAGGAGCCACATACTACATCTGTGTTAGAGAGCTTATATTAAAAGGAAAAGAAGGTCATGTATATTCTATAAGATCATAGAAAAACCACCAAGATACTGAATGTATCATTACTTTTCCAAAACGAAGCATACAACCAAGATCCAATTAAACACCAAATGTATTGAAAGTCGAGGCACAAGGAAACACATGAGCACAAAAGGTGCCGAGTGAGATCCCACAGGGGTCCATAGAGCAGTGCACATCGACCTATGCATCAAACAATTTGATATAAAAAAAACACACATGGCATTGGTTTTCTCTTACATGTGGTATATGTTCCCATAAGAAAATAACCGGGCCCATGAGATATGAACAAAAGTCTACCAAACACAAGACATCACAAAACCAACAGAGATTTGACATTGTATCCCAGCTATAACCAAACCCCCAAACAGGGAGAAAGAAACTCGTCGATTACTATTTTACCATGAAGCATTATCACTATGGACATTTTCTTCTAATAGTGCCATGTTCTATCACTACCAGTTTTAACAATGCCAACTTTCCAATATTATTGGAAATTCCTGATGGTTCCAGTTAGAGGAGCAAGCCATTTCGACGGTTCAAAGGATGGACCTGATTTATTCAAAGTTGGATACTTTGTATGGGGTTTGTCCTCATGCTTCCCATTTCTGGACTGAATAGTCTTATGTGCTGCCTGTTCAATTTGTGATGGCACTGCAAAATTCTATTCATATCCTCATTGGGTGGCATGGAAAGATACAATGCGATTTTTTTGTTTCCTGCCAACACTTGATATGTTTTTTTTTTTTCTAGGTGATATGCAGTATTGCTTTGTCCTCATTTAAGGTAAATTTTCTAAGGACCAGAAAGTCACGCATCATGTAGACATTGTTTTCCTTTTTCTGTAGGTGTACTTCATATGGAAATTCTGCTAACCCAAGAAGCACATCTTGTAACAAAGGTTGTCTAATTGTACAATATACGATTGTGTTGCCCACGGTTCATATAGAAACATTGAGGCAATGTCTATATATGTACAAAATGTTTTTACTGCATCGCAGACAATCAATTGTACCATAATTTATGAAAGCAGAGGTAGAAGCAGGAGAGTTGCATTTGGCACATAGAGGCTCGAAGGGTGTCGAGTATGCATTCACTGCAACCAAAACACCCTCAACCTGGGAATGTAAGCATAGTAGTTAATATATTGAACAATATAATATACAACTGCACAACAAAAAAAAAGTTGTAGAAAATTGGTGAAGGCAATTTGTATGAGCAAAGTGAGGATGGAATTGTAGATGTATACGCACAACAATTGTCGAGCTAGCTAGTTTCTTGAGATCCTATACTATGTCTTTTTGCAATACTATTACAAATGTTGCTTGGGTTGTGCGAAATATCCTTTCTTTAACATATCTTTTATTTGTTATATTTTTGAAGAGAATAAGTGGAAATTTCCCTTTATGCAATTGTTGTTCCATTGAGGAAAACAAATTTGGATAGGTGTCGAACAATTGCAGCTGCAACATGGAACAGTGTAATAGTTGTGTAACATAACTGAGATACATGGACATGTGAAATTAAAGGACAAAAATGGATATGGAGAATGGTACCATTGCCTTTTCGTTTTCTGACTCTCCATCTTTTATATGGAGAATGTGTTGCGAGACAAGTTTTCTCGCGAGTGTGACAACTGTACCAATGGTTCTGATTGGGTAAGTGTCGTTGCTTAGTGCAAGTTGGCTGATTGTTGTGTTCAGTACAAAACAATATTCTGAACAAATCGCGAGAATTTTTTCCACAATACTTGTTTCATTGAGTGATATAATCCGATCACAATCACCATGGTCATATACTGTTTTGGGAAATATATCAAAATTTGTAATGGATATCCCATTACCCAGAAATATCTTTTCTGCATTTTTTTGGATAAGTTGTATAGGAATAGTCAGTGTGACTATCATCAGGGATTCGATGTCTGTCATGTCAACACACATAATGCATCTAGTTTTGTTTTCCTTCTCCAAGTAGGTGCTATAGACAACCACTATTTCCTCGACGAACACTTATCCAGTTCGACGGTTGTTCAAGCCCTCTATTGATAGTATTTTGGGTGTTATAAGTTTAGACCCGGTGGCATTTTTTGAACAGGAAAAGTAATGTGAATGGTGGTCTGCATTATTATTTTTTTCTTTTTTCCTAGAATAAATGTACAAGCAGATGCACAACTTGGATGAAGTATGGAGGCCATAGTTTTTCAACCAGACCTCTTAGTCTACAAAACTTGCACTATGTTCGGCATCTCACTTGCGCTCGTTGATAATTCTTGTGAACTGTAAAGTATGTGTTGTAGATGGAATCAACATATTTATCATGGCGTATATGAATAAATAGCTCAGGATATTTGGTTGGTAAACATATGGGGAACACAATGGATGAATTTTTTACCTTTGGCCTTTGACGCAGACCCCCAAACCCTCAGGTCTAAGGTCCACACAGGATCGTTCTAATATGCCCTTTTGAGTCTAATTGACTCTTTGGTTTCCCCTCGGGAAATACTCTTCACACACCACAATGTATCCACAGGTCCTTATGAGTGTGCCCACGTGATCAAACACGAAGCATTAACCCAAATCTTCCGATCAAACAATATGATCCCACCTTTCACGATTTTGGAACTTCGGATTTCGCGATTTCTCTTTCCGAGTTTCTCGACCCTTTGACTGCCGAAACCCGAAATGTCGATTCACCAAAATTGCTATCGCGTCTCGCGATTTTGGGAATCTTGGAACAAAGAAACCCGATCCCTTGTCCTCAAAAATGCCGAAATGCCAAATTTCGACACGCTATCTAATGTTGGTCCCACAATGGAACTTTCCGCCTTTTCGAAATTTCGGACTTTGCGATTTTGAGAATCCAAATGCAAGGCTCTCCGTCCTTCAACTTCCGAACTCCGAAATGGTCCAAAAGGTTTGAATCCACCAATTGATGTAGACATGCCACCTGTCCACTCAACCCCTTCCTATCTCTGACATAGACTCCTACCACTTGTCAGTCTTTCGGGTTTTTAGGACTTTCGCTCCCAAGGCTCTGTCTCCTCCATTTCCCGACTTTCGAAATGATGAAATCCTGAAACTCCACATCACTTCCTATCGCAACTCGTGACTTCGGAACTTTCGTTCCACTGCACTCGACTCCTCGTCGTTAGGATCTATGAAATGCCGAAACGATTTGACGGTTTGTGAAAAGCATGATCAACGGTCCACGTTGATTCTAGATCCTAGGGTAGAAGCCTACTCACCTCTAACCACCCTGCAACTTCTCTAGATCCTACGGTCCTCATGATTTCAGGAATTCCCCGCAGATAATTTCAACCACTCGATTTCTTCCTTGTAACTTCTACGAAAATAACCGAAGTTCTTCCACTGGAACTCAACTTCCTACAAAGCAACCTCAATTCGCCTTCCTTTGAAGTATTTCAAAGGCACTAACCCTCCTGAAATTTCTTTGCAATCTCGAGTCTTCAAAAGACTCCTGTACGTACTCCTTGCGGCAACCTTTCAAATACTTCTAAGTATTTGATTATCTCGACTCTGTGCACCCTTCTGCAACAACAGTCCTTCAATTCACCCCTTTGGTTGATAAGTTCTCAGCTTTCAACCGGATTGCACACACCTTGCACAACTCCTGTTTCTCACCTACACTTCTGTGGGAATGAGAACAACGATATATCTCCTGAGATTTTAGAGATAAAATCTGAACCTCCGTCAACGCACTCCTTGCGGACGATTTCACTGCACTCCTTGCAGGAACTTCTCACTCATGTTGAGAAACAATTGAAACTCATTCTCTCTCTCTCTCTCAGACTTCAAACATTCAACATGAAATCATACATTCACACAATATTAAGAAAATGCATAATAGAGAGAATAAACAACCATAAGCATACCATTCAACATGTATACACAGAAAGCATCATAACACCATGAATATGAATCAAAGATCTTTATATTAATTCAAACTTCTATACATGGTTTATTCTCTACAACTTTCTTCTACAACTCTCTTCTTCTCTATGCTCAATGATACAACTAATAATAATACAATAATACAATGATACAAAGGTGAGGGTGTCTATAGTCGGTTTCCCTCCTATGCTCTAAACTGTCTAATCTGGAATTTAAATCTACCTACTTTCATTTACTATGCATAAATGCCTCTACCTAATACAAATGAGAGAAAACCACTCATGATCTGTTTACAATATACAAGTGTGCTTCCCCTTAACTATTACATTTAATATTTGCGCATTTAAACTTTCAAAAGCACTTTCAACATGTGAAAAATGCGTTGGTGCTTGTCCCAACTGTCTTCTACCCTCGCGCTCGCTTGCTGCTGGTGATGCTCCTGCATTATACTCCCTCGCTTGAAAATTTTCATGGACTCCTGTTCATGAGCTCTTGCATGGTCTGTCCATGCTTATGAATTTCTGCTTCATTTTCCCAACTGGCATCTTCAACTGGATGTCCCTTCCATTTGACCAAGTATTCAAAATACTCTTTTCTCCTGGTCCTCTTGCTGACCCTCTTGTCAAGTATACTTTCCATCTATGGCTTTTCATCTACAGGCATTTGTTTAGTCCACTGGACCTCTGTCTGTTCACTGTTTTCTCCTGTTTCTTCAACTTTGTAAGGGTACAAATCAACAATATTGAATATTGGTGAAATTCCGATCCCATCGGGTAATTGAATCTCATATGCATTTGCCCCAAATTTCTTCAAGACCTTGCATGGTCCGATATTCTTCATTTTCAGTTTGTTATATGTCCCCCTTGGGAACCTCTCTTTCCTCAGATGTGCAAGAATCAGATCACCAACTTCAAATTGATGTTCGCATCTGTGTTGATCTGCTCGACGCTTATATTCTTGACTTGAATTCTTCAAACGTTCCTTCACTTGGCTGTGAAGTTCCTTCATTGCTTCTACAAAATCCTCTGCACTAGCACTTCTGAATTCATTTTGTTCTGAATCCTTCAGTTCAGAAACTCCCCTTGGCTGCATTCCATATACAATCTGAAATGGATTCTGCCCTGTGCTTCTATTGATCGAATCATTATAAGCAAATTCTTCCTGTGGAAGAATGTGATCCCACTGACTGTGGTGTCCAGTCACTAGGCTCCTCAATAAATCTCCCAAGCTTCTGTTCACAACTTCTGTTTTCCCATCCATCTGAGGATGATAAGATGAGATAAATGACAAACTCGTCCTCAGCTTCTTCCATAAATTTCTCCATAAATGTCCAACAAACTTGGTGTCTCGGTCAGAAACAATACTCCTTGGAAAGCCGTGAAGTCTGACAACTTCTTTGAAAAAGAGGTTCGCAATATGAGTTGCATTGCTGGTTTTCTGGCATGGTATGAAATGTGCCATCTTTGAAAATCTGTCTACCACCACAAAGATCGAATCAAATCCTCTTTGTATCCTTGGCAGCCCCAACACAAAATCCATGCTCACTGCATCCCATGGCCTTTCAGGTATGGGTAACGGCTGGTATAACCTTGTGTTTTGCCTTTTTCCCTTCGTGTGATGACAAATTCTACATCTGTCCATAGATCTTTTGACATTGGTCCTCATCCCTGGCCAAAAATATGAGCCATTTAATTTTGAGAACGTTTTGTCATGACCGAAATGTCCGGATAGCCTCCACTATGTTTTTCTTTCAACAGATTCTCCCTCATGGAGCATTTTGGAATACATAATTGATTTCCTCTGAATAATAATCCATCATGGATCATGTATTCAGTCCATCGACTTCTGTCCCTGAGAATTGGATTCTCATATGCCTCATACGCCTCTTTGAAATCTATATCATCTCTATACATGTCCTTGAGGTTATCAAAACCCAATGTTTTGAATCTAAACTCCTGCATAAGCAAACATTTCCTGCTCAAAGCATCAACAACTTTGTTAGCAGTTCCAGAAATATGCTTAATTACAAAAGTAAAATTTTGCATGTATTCAACCCATTTTGCATGCTTCTGGTTCAACTTCTCCTGTTGAGTCACGAATTGTAAAGCATGATTTTCGTTGTACAAAACAAACTCTTTAGGAACCAAATAGTGCCTCCACTTCTTCAACGCTTGTATGAATGTATAGAATTCCTTTTCATATGTGGAATATTTAACCTTCGCTTCATTCAGTTTCTCACTGAAGTATGCAACTGGCCTATCATCTTGGCTCAAGACCACTCCAATTGAAAATCCGCTTGCATCACACTTGACCTGAAACGTCTTGTTGAAATCTGGCAACACCAAAATTGGTTGTCCAGTAATATTCCTTTTCAACAGGTTGAAACTTTTCTCTTCTTCCTCTGTCCATTGGAAAGATTTATGTCTTTTCTTCACCATGTCCATCATTGGTGCGCTAATCCCACTGAAATTTCTGATAAATTTCCTGTAGAAACTAGCTAATCCATGGAAGCTTCTAACTTCAAATATACTCTTTGGCGATGACCAATTCTTGATCGCCTCTACCTTATCCGGATCCATTTTCAGCTTATCTGCAACAATAAAAAAACCCAAATAAATGAGTTTTGTCCTCATGAATGATGATTTCTTCATATTTATCAACAACTTCTCTTGCTGTAATCTCTTCATCACTTTAGCTAAATGCTTCAAGTGTTCTGTCTCTGTCTTACTGAAAACCAATATATCATAAAGATATACGATGACGAATTTTCCGATGAACTCCTTCAGGACTTCATTCATCAATCTCATGAAAGTACTAGGCACATTTGTTCATCCAAATGGCATAACAAGCCATTCATACAACCCTTCATTCATCTTGAATGTTGTCTTCCATTCGTCACCTTCTCGCATCCAAATTTGATGATATTATCTTTTCAAATCAATATTTGAAAAGAATCTTGCTCCCCTCAAGCAATCCATCAAATCATCCATCCTTGGCAATGGAAATCTATATCTGATAGTAATCTTGTTGATTTCCCCTGAGTTTGTACACATTCCCCAACCTCCATCTTTCTTTGGGATGAGCACTATTGGAACAACGCATGGACTCAAGCTTTCTCTAACCAACCCTTTGTCCATTAAATCCTGGACCTGTCTCTTCACCTCTTCATTCTCTTGCGACGTCAATCTGTACGCTACTTTGTTTGGTAAACTAGCTCCAGGTATAAGATCAATATGATGGATTATACTTCTGATAGGTGGCAACAAACGAGGTAGTTCGTCCACTACTATGTCAGCAAACTCTTCCAGTAACTTCTGGATTTCCTCTGGTAGATCATCCACTCTCGTACTGGTTAAAACAATTCTAGGCTTCCTGACCATAATAAATTTTGTGTCTTCCTTATTCTAAACCTCCTTAAGAAGTTCCTTCCCACTCATGAGAAATACAATGTTGCTTACCTCTGGTTTCACTTCTTTATCCTTAATCGACAATTGTTGGGTGTGTGTTATATTCTTTGCATGTGTGTGTGTGTGGGTGCGTCAGATACGACAACTGCGTCTGACGATCCCTTCACCTAGAGCTCTGCCGTGTGCGTCGGTCGCTTTCCTAGGGGGGTCCCAGGGGGGGGGCAGGTATGCCCCCCCTGGTTACACGCAACGCCCCGAAATTTTGTTTTGGGCGGTTTTTGCTATTTTTAGCGGATTTTGCTATTTTTAGCTGATTTGTAAATTAATCCCAGATTAAGGGATTAGGGTTTTGGTATCTACGGAATACCTAAAAACATTGTATATATTGTATGGCGAATGGTGAAATTCGAGATAATGAAAATAAGAAAGTTTTTCCCGGTTGAGGGTTTCCGGTAAAACTCTCTATGTACTTTGTGTATGAGGCATTGATTAATTTTTGTATTGCTTAAGAATCTATATGCATTGCTTTACTTTGCAAGTTTAAAACTTACATGTGGTATCAGAGCACGTTTTTGGCTTCAGAGGGACGCCTTTGTTGCTGAGGGTTTGGCTCGGTCTTGATAGATCAAGTTTATCTTGGGTCTGTGATAAACCTGGGTTCAGTGAGAGATTTTGTAGTGGATATTTGACTAAAGTAAGAGGAATGCCGAGCTCATATAGAATCGAGATAGAGAAGTTCAATGGTAAAAACTTTGAGCTATGGAAGCTCAAGATGGAGGACCTTCTTGTAGACAAAGAACAATGGATCGTTGTGGATCCTGGTACACAGCTTACTGGTACACCATCTACAAGCACACATGCTACTGGTACACAACCTACCAGTACACAAACTACTAGTACACCAGTTACTGGTATGTCGAAGGAATATTGGGACAAGTTGGACAGAAGAGCAAGGAGTACTATTCGACTCTGCCTGGCAGATTCGGTGTTGTTGAATGTCTC
>ML776558.1:873617-895334 GCA_009831015.1 Picea engelmannii | reverse complement strand
CATTCCAAGCATAGAAGAAGTATGAAACATACAATGGCTATGCAACTGGCGATGGACAACAATATTGTCCAAATTCACTGCAACATTGTATGGAAAAATTCGAGGTAAAATGTATTGTGAGAAGCCTATGTAGGTAAACATTTAAGGTTTTCAGGTTGTTTAAGGACCTCATGGCATGCAAACATTCAAGATGTCAAGCCTGTTTAAGGACCTCGCGCTATGTAAACATTTAAGCTGTCAGGCCTATTCAAGTACCTAAAAAAGAGTGTCAATGATCTAAACCTTTGGTATGTAAACATTTCAATACAAATAGAAATAATAAAAACATAAAATAACAACGTCAATGCTCAAAAATTTCGATATGTAAACATTTAAGTAAAAATGTAATAAAAATTAAAAAAAAAAATTCTAAGCTCAAAACTTTGGATATCTAAACATTTAGAACATTGGGAACAACGAAGCTCACAATAAGACCTCCAATATATTATCTAATGAGACGATAAGATATAAAGTTTTTTTTATTATATAAAAAATAATGTTTTTACTTATATAGTTCAAACAATACAGATGATGCGAAAATTTATTATCAAATGACATATTAATATGAAGTCAACGAATTATCAATTGCTATAGTCCCTCCACGCTTTAGGCGGGGACTAATAAAATCAACACAACATCTCTATCAATTCAATTCATTATCCCAATGATGAATCATGATAAAGTCTCAAAACATTTACAAATAATAATGACTACTATGGATTATCCATAATATGAAAATACTAAAACTATAATGTAGATCATCCATAATATGAAAATACTAAAACTATAATGTATTGAAATGGTAGAACTATGTAAAATTGAGATAAAAGATTTCTAAAGATAAATAATTCAAATATGAACATTCCTCGTTTTATTAAAACGGAGTGTGATAAACCAAAAAAAATTTAATAAATTAGAAAATCACGTAAAAAGATATGATTGGCTAACCAATACACATCATAATTATTATAATGCAATACACATCATAATTATTATAATGTGAAGATAAATAACTCTCACGTGACTTGCCAAAAGAAATCACACATCCAAGTATAAATAGAGAAAATGTATCAAATCCATTCAATTATGATAACTCACAACCATATCATGGAAATTGACAGTATCATTAGAGACTAGAGAAAAATGACACATGTTGAGTGACATGTTGAATGAAGAATATTTCATTCATATTACATTTTATTTATTTTTTCAAATAAATATTATATTATATTTTTTCAAACAAAACATCATAGTTATTAGTTTATTTATTTGAAATTATTTCTGATTGGTTAAAAATTCATATTTTTTTAGATGTAAGGAAGTAAGTTAACATTCTAAGACTCAGAGGAATCTCACTAGAGTGAAGGTCTAGCTCCTTATAAATCACAATAGCCAATTTTACGCAATATATATTTTTTTGACTTGAAAGGAAGCATAGGTGTAAAGTATGCTTCCTACATTAATCAATGAGACAAAAATATGTAGAAATTAAATAAACACAACTACATTGATGAATAGTGAAAAAAAATAGAACCATTAGACAATGATTTCTTAGGGAAAACCTTTCTGGGACGAATACCCCACACTCTAAAGAACACTCAATGCATTATTCAACAACGAAATAGTTACACTATGTTATAAAGTCTTTGTGCTCTCAACAAAAGTGTTCAGTATTAGCATAAGAATGTCACCATCGAAGGTATTAAACAATGAAAAAGGAAGCTAGATGCATAGGCTCCACATTAGGCAAGGAAATGGGGTCACACGATTTGGTTGGTAATGTTTAACTAGACCATACGATGCATCAATTTCCCAATAGATTTAGCAGGGAAGGAGTTCCCGAGTTATGAAGGAATGGGAGTAGAATAAAGTGAAAGACTGAAATAACCATCTTCATATAGCCATTGATCTCATTCCTATGTTTGGAATTTGGATGGCCGATTTTTCTATTGGGACTGAACATATGTTGGGCCAAGATTGATTCTAAAAAGAAAGAACAACTCATATTACTCTAATATCTATTTTTGAAGAACAACTCATATTACTTTGAAATCTATTTATGAGTGAGATATATCAAAAATCCATTAAACAAAACTACAAGTAGTGATTCCCTTCTACAACAATCACTCGATGACCTAAAAAATAATTCATATGACATTGAACACAAAGATTCTTCACCAATGGAAACTCAACATTTAATGGAGATTTTATTCGGCTCAGAAGATAATTGCAAAAGGGTGATCTATATATAGATTGGGTGTATTGTTATTCACTGGCAATACAAATTGAAAATGGAAATGGATCAGAGACACCTTTACTCAATGTGGATAGGTTTCTTGATTCCTTTGTCCACTTCAAGCGGGTTGCACTCTTCAAGTTCTTATTTTTGTTGTTCCCTCACAAGTTCTCCTTGCATCTTCCTTGTTGATGATTCTACACTACAACCTTTAGTTTTAATGGTTTTCCTTTGGAAGACCAACCATCACAATCGTTCACTTCCATCTTCTAATTTTTCCGAAAACAAAGGCAAAAAAATAAAAAAAATATTACTTGTTTATTAAAACTTTACAAGAGGATCCAATTTGAATAAACTATAAATACTTTATATCTATCCAAAGTGTAACCATTAATGGTCCCAATATTAATTACTAAGCCACATTTACTGACAAGTACTAGTTATCTAGCAAATCTTGTTTAATAAAGATGATCCTTTTACGTTAATTAACTACATCAACACATATCAATAATAATATACATAAACAATACTCATACTATAAAATAAATAAGCAACTCCTCCTTTACCATCATTTTGAAAACAAATTAATTTCAAAATATATTACAAATGTGAGAAAAGAAAAAATATGTGATTATTGGAACAAGTAATATTTTCCAAACAAGAAAATTACTCATTATATTAGAAAATATAATAGGATTACATCTCTTATAAAAAACTTTCAGTTGTCAGCTAAAAACCTGGGATAAATAGAAATCTATATAAATTCTTTGTTGTCTTTACAAAATTTCAAAATAAGGCTACTACTCCAGTACCCGATGACTTTAATTAGGATTCCAACCTATTTTCAAACTTCTCATCTAGTCTTTTGAGAAAGAAACTGTCTTCTACAGAAGAAACCTCTAGCAAAGATTAGAAAACTTTGAACCTCCTAGAAGTCCTTGATTGTTTTCTTCCCACTGAGTTTAGAGAATCAAACCTCGTTCGAAATGATCCTTGTGCTCCTTCTTCGAAAGGTCGTCCACCTCCTTATTGAACTCTCTGTAGGCATGATTAAAAGAAATATTTTCAAAAAGAGTGCTCAACTTTTTAATTTGATCCTTCCATCCTTCTAGCACAAAGATTTGGAGACTCCCAATTCCATTACACCAATCTATAATGATCTTTGAGTCCCCAATTATATGTAACCCTGTAATATGTAATCTCATGGTCAGGAAAAGAGTAGCCCAGACACCCAATAGGTCCACTCTATTATTTGTCCCAAGGCTAGTGTTGAAAGTCCATTTATACGAAGTAGTTTCATTTATTCTGATAATGCCTCCTGCTCCACTATCATATCCATCTGTTGTAGCTGCTCCATCAAACCACCCCACCGTTTGCTGAAGGCGAGGTGGAATTTTGTTCTTGCAAAGTTTTTTTCCTTTGCAAGACGAAACACAAACATTGAAAGATCCTATGGACTTGACAACCACAACAAAAGAAGAAGTAATCTCATTATTGAACGAAACCATGTTTCTCTCTGTCCATATGTACTGACATAAAATCATTGGTAGCTCAGTCAAATTCGGGTGCTTCCCTATCCAAGACCCCAAACAATCATCGACTAAGCTCCCATCCCATACCAACAATAACTTGAGGGTCCCCGAGAGATGGTTCCAAACATGACGAGTGAACGGGCAATGAATAAACAGGTGGTTTTGCGTCTCTGGGTTCTTTCTACATAGGATACATAAACTCGATCCTTCCCACCCCTTTGCTAACAGGTTATCCCAAGTGAGGACTTTGTTTCTCAGGACTAGCCAAAATAAAAGTTTAATTTTTAGAGAGATGTTCCACTTCCACAGCTTGAAGCTCCAACCTTTCGTTGAATGTTGTCAGATGCTCTTCACCAATGCCTTATATAGGTTTCTTACCAATAGGATCTATGAACCGTCTCCTCCCACCCACAATAGTTCATCATAATTATCACTTAATTGTATACCCGCCCCCAGGAGGGCACTCCGGTATACTTCCCATTCTTGTGCTAGATCTCCTGAGAGACCAAGCGTAGTTTTCTCCTTCCAGTAAGAGCTAAGGAGGTATGAACTTGAATTATTTAGAGCCTGGTACAGAAAAGTGACACCCTAAAGTTTCAAGGCCTTAATAAGATCAATCGATAAAAAATATTGCTTACCCAATCCCATGATACAGTCTCTGCCTACCTGGACCACCACTCCATTACCTGGCTTCCAACACAACCAATGATCTAAAAGAGTGATTGCTTTTAAAATATTTTTCTAGACTAGTGATGTCGACCCCTACGATCTATTGGTCGTCCTGAACCAAGTTGACACTGAACTATAAGGTAAATACTTATCCTGAATAACATTGTGCCAAATACCAGCTTTGGTCAGTCCTCTCCATAAGGTATTTTCCGCTAAAGATTTGTTGAAGAAGAATATATTTCTCAGACCTCACCCTCCCGCCTTCTTCGGCCTTGCGATTGTCTCCCAATTACATAGGTGCATACATTTCCTCTCGCTACAACCCGACCATACAAATGAGAAAATAAGCTGTTGAATTTTAACTAAAAATAAATCTGGGACCGCAGCCAAGGTCATCCAGTAGACCCATTGGCTCTCCAGAACTGCCTTTATCAACACTAACCTTCCTCCGAGAGTAAGCCAATGATTACACCAATGATCAATTCTCCATTCAATTTTTTTTATGAGCCAACGCTAATCCTCCGGTTTGTAGCAAGAAGGTTTGAGAAAATATCCCAGATACTTGAAGCCTACATCTAGGGAGACAAAATTGTAAGGATAAAGTTCTTTAAAAGGAACCAGGCTAGTGTCATCCATTCCTGCAACATGAAAATAATACTTTTCAATATTTATCTCTAATCCATAAGCATTTATGAAGGTCTTTAGTAATCCAACTATCTCATTCCATTCCTAGTAACTTACTCTGGACATTATAAAAAAATCATCGATGAATAAGAGATGAATTATATTAGTGATCCCTGCAACTTTCGTCCCAGTCAACTTCCCCGCTTCTTTTTCCTTTTTGAGAAGAATACTAGGTCCCTCCATCACCAAGATGAAAAGTAAAGGAGACAACGAGCAACCTTGCCTAAGTTCTTTGCCTCTATGAAATAAGTTAGATGGTTCCCCATTGACCAAAAGTGCATAAGTAATTGATGTGACACAACTCATTATCCAGTTTGTTATAGTCAAACCAAAACCAATTTTGATCAGGATCATTCTTAGAAAGTCCCAATTGATATAATCATAAGCCTTCTTAAGATCAAGTTTTAAGATAAGAACCTTTTGATTCTTTTTTTTAATACTATGAAGGCATTCCTATGCCGTGCCAACAACATCTAAAATTTGTCTACCCTGTAGAAAACCCAAAGTTTTCTTCCGACAAACCTCTATATAGAATAGGCCTCAACCTATTTGCCAACAATTTAGCAATAATATCCTTTCTCATTAATTTCAAAATATATTACAAATTTGAGAAAAGAAAAATATATGATTATTGGAACAAGTAATATCCTTTCTCATCCTTTAGAGTAATCGCTCCTCTTTCCCTCTCTTCACACAAATCGATTTTTTTTTTCCCTCAAAATCTCATATATCATACTTTTAAATGTGATATCTCATACTTTTAAATGTAACGATATTTTTTATTTATTTTATAAAAGTTAAAACGAACGAAAACATTCTTTTCTCCCAAAAAAAAATCCCATCCTTTGAATGCAATGATATATATATTTTTTAATTGGTGACACACCCTTTCATCCCATGGCATTTTAGGAATAGACCAACTCCCAGTTTCACTATGGAGCTCGTGAGAATTTGTTCTTATCTTAGCAATGCTTATTTTTTTCTTTACACTTGGCAAAATAGATAGATAATTTAGATCTTCTAGATTAGGGTTGATTATATATTTATAATACCTTAATTTTCTTTTTTCCTCTAACTCTTTATCACAAAACATTTTTTCCTTAAATTTTGATTTGACGTTTTTTTTAATAGTATCTTTATTCTGCAAAATGGTTTCTCCCATGATTCCCCAATAGTTTAGCCAAGACCGGGCATCTTTATGCCATGCTCGCTTGAGTCGATAGTGGTTATGACTTGATTTTGAACCAATTTTAGGTAGCCTCTTTTCTTCCATGTTATTTAACTTTTTCTTATACATTAGATATCTAGTCATAGCCATGCTCTCAATGGGAGAGAGGCTTGTTTCTATGAGGAGGATGGGATAGGGCGTATTTACTTTAATTTTGAGATTATAGGTTATAAAATTCTTTTGTATTTGCTCTATCTTTCTCCAGGATTCACGAGAGATACTACTGTCCCATACTTCACATCCATAAAGAATAACAGGTGTAACAAGAGTCTTAAAGAGGATTTTCTTCTTATCCCAACTCTAAAGATCAACTGATTTACAATTGTTTTCAAGCCCATAATAAGCTTTCCATCCTCCAATAATCCTTTTCTCAATGATATAATTCCAATTGAGCTTGTGGTGAATATCAATTCCAAGATATTTGTATCAAGTCACTTCCTCCAAGACAGAGGTATCATAAGAGATCTTATTAAATTTAATAATCATGATCTTAGTCTTATCAGTATTAACATTCATATCCATATTGGAGAAAAAATCCTTGAGGATTCTTAGTTGGTTTTCAAGAATTCCAATCCTTAATTGTATTATCAAATATTCATATTAAATTAATATAATAATATGATAACATTTTAAATATTTAACCTACAATATTGAAATATGTAATAAATAATAAAAAATATTTAGTAGATAATAGAAAAAAACTTTGAATGAAAATAAATATCAAGTGTTCCTATATTAATATAATTATAATAAATGAAATTGAAAAAGAATTCTAATTCTTAATTGTATATCCATATTAAATTAATATAATAATATAGTAGCATTTTAAATATTTGACTTACAATATTGAAACACGTGGTAAATAATAAAAACATTTGGTAGATAATAAAAAAGACTTTGTATGAAAACAAATATCAAACATTAAATAGCTATTATGTTTATGCACTTAAGCTATTATGTTTATGCACTTGGAATTATGAATGATTAAATAGCTATTATGTTTATGCACTTGGAATTATGAATGATATAAAGTGATGAAAATATAAGTAAAAAATATTTTATTGGATATAGCTAGAACAAAAATAGCAACATGATTAGGTAACATTTTATACTTGGAATGTTCAATGCTATGTACTTGAGATTTCTAATTGCTTTGGGTGGGAGATTAGAGTGGAAGAAGTTGTTTGTATTGAATTTTTAGGAATTTGTTTATTATTTTGATGTGTTTATTATTTTTATTTTTTTTTGAGTGTTTTGGCTCTTACGAATGGAAGGTAAATGAACAAATTTAAGAAATATTAGGAAGACACAGGCTCTTAAAGTCTAAAGAATGTTTTGAGTTTTCAATACTTCTTTTCCTTAATATTGCTTCTCTTTTTCACTTAGTATGTTATAAATTTACTTTATTGTTCAATATTTTTTTTTACCACAACCCTTGGCTCAAAATTTGTTTTCATTAGTCTTTATATGTCTTTTGAAAGACAAATACATAATATATATTTTTTTACCACAACCCTTGGTTCAAGATTTGTTTTCATTAGTCTTTATGTACCTTTTGAAAGACAAATACATAATATATATTTTTTTACCACAACGCTTGGTTCAAGATTTGTTTTCATTAGTCTTTATGTACCTTTTGAAAGGTAAATGGATAGTCTCCTTTAGTGGGAGGTAGACACTATTTCACCTAAAGTAACCAAGGCATACAAACTATTTCACTGAAGGTAACATATGCTTCTTGGATGCTCTATTTTTTAAATGGATTCTCTTGTTACATCATAGTTCATAAGTCCCATTTGTTATTAATTTGAGGGTCTACCATTTCTCTATGGTGTTAGATGCCATTTTTCTATATATGAAGCATGCATTTGGTTGGTATGCTATATATTACGATATCTTATTATTGCCTATTTTCTCTTTTAAATCACTTTTTTAATTTTTGATAATATTGTAATTTGTTATTTTAGTTTTTTCACTAAGTTATAAATTTTTACCACACAATTCACTACTTTATGTCTACATGTTTTGAGTGTATTTCCTTATATTGATCCAAAAAGATAGTAGATCAAATGTTCTTCTAAAAAAGTAATTAATCAAATATTCTTTTTAAAAACCAACATCAAAACTTCATAATTTTATTTTCTCTACTAGTTAACTGAGATGAATGATATAGGTGTTTTTGACCTTAAACATACTCACATGATTAATCTCAAAGTATTATATTACTATCATTTCTTCGATATATTTTCTTACACACGATGATACTTCCCCTATCCTCATAATTTACGATCCTTTTGCTTTTTAATCTCATTTCTCTAAAATTATACTTGTAAATGAATCTATATCATTTTTAAGTTTAAAAGGTAAACCTTCCTTGTGTTAATCATAAAAACTGTGTTAATCATAAAACCAATGCTATCTGCATGTCATTCAAATCCCAAACTTATTAATTTATTTTGACTAGATTGATGCTTTTTGAAAGCAAATTTGCTTAAATTTACAACATTGTCATTAATTAATCTAACATCCTCCACATTATTTTACATCATCATATCTCTATCTCCATATCTGAAGAACGAGAAGGGTGAAGTTTATGCCATTAATTACACTTTTTAACAATTACATAAATACGCCATGCACTTTGTGTGCAGGGTGAAGTTTAAGCCTCAGTTTTTGGCATTTGCAGAAATCTCCCATGGACAAATCCATCCCTGCTTAAAAAAGTGGTGGCGACCCTTCTATAGCTCCAGCAACGGCAGTGGCCCTTCTCCAGCGCAGGGGATGAATTTGAGCACTAGGAGAGGCGACGTCCCAGCCCACGACGGTCTTCTTGGCAGCAGCTATCGAAATTCTAAGAGAGGGCAGTGAATCGACTCCAACACGGGACCTGCTTCAAAAAATTTCAAAGGGCGGCGGCGGTAAACCCTATCTTCTGTAGAGAGCTGGGCCGCATCGATGCATCTGATTGCAATGAGTTGTGTAAAGTTAATAACATATTTCTGTTGTTAATATGGTTTCAATATTAATAATTACAGGCCTATAATTTAAAAATGATTAACAATTTCTTAAGAGCATTTGTTTTGGAAGGAAATTCCTTGAACTCCCATCATCAAATTTAGTTACATTCCATCTATGTAGATACTTGAAATCGATACCGAAGTAGGGGAGAACCTTAAACGTGCTTGTTAGAGTAATGTAATGGCAAATTAACCAGAAAGACCTGGAAATATTTTTCTTAGGACTCTAATTTATAATTAATATTAATCACATTTAAAAAAAAATCATTCCAACTTAGATGCTTTAAACCCCTAAAGATTTGCAAATAATTCAGACCCTCTATTTATAGCCTATAGGTGATCATAAGGGCAAGGCATTGCACATTACTCCATCAATATTGAAGTATGAAAAAGTATGAAAGTCAATTGAGATTAATCAATTTGTTTTATAAAAAAATTTTAAAATAAGGGAAACAATGGTAAAGTAGTTAGTTCATGTAAGATTGTGTTTGAGTTGATTATGTTTAGGTTTTCTTTAATTTATAAAGAAAATTAAAAGATTTTATTAAAAAAATAACGGATATAATGAATTTGAAAAAATGTTACACATTATGATAATTAATGGTAGTTTTATGAGATTAGTAATGAGAATTATAGGAAATAATGAAGTAAAATGACATTCAAAGACTCACACATCAAAACCAGGTGCCATATTGACAACCATTCTACCATATCACTAGACAAACACTTGATCATATCACTAACCAATATATGTGGTGTTCATATATAAACATAATGTTGGTAGAAAAAATCTAAGTTCACAAATAACATGGCATTGATAATCTATAGTGGAGAAGATGATATCTAGATACATGCACCCTAAAGTTAATTTCTTTACAATTTCCAATCAAATTCCAAGAAAAAAAAGAAGAAGCTAATAACACTATTAAACTAAAATAAAAAAAAATTACATTTCAATTACAATATAATTAAAAAAAAAAACAATATATTTTAATCTTATAATTTTAATTCATAAAAAAATTATACCTAGCTTGTTTATAAATACATGTATAGTGAAAAGGAAGAGATAATAGATGTCTCTTTGTTGGAAACCATTACCTTTATTAATGTTTTTCTTTAGTTTACTAGAAAATGTGGTATAAAAGGTACACATTAAAAAATAGATAAAAATTTAGAAGTAATCAAAACTTTGTTTTTGAATTTCTATATGATAAATGAGTAAAATTGTCTATATTTTTTATATATTAAATTAGCCAAATATTCAATCATATTGACAAAAAATTAATTAGGCTAATTTCTTAAACTAAAAACTAACTTTCTTAATTTATTAGACCTTTCTATTTGTATAAAGAAGCATTTAAAAACAATTTTTTAATAATAAATTATAGAAATAAAATGCACATTAACATTTCAATTCTCTATTGAGGTGTTATGTAAAAATAAAAATGGTACATCCAACCCTTGGTATGATTACACGTATAAAATTGCTAAAAAACCCATCATGGATGCTTGATGCAGGAGCATATTTGGAGAAATAATGCTGCAACTGTCATTGTTGTAACACTAGTGTTGTAGCACATGTTGCTGCAACACCATTGTTGTAACACTAGTGTTGTAGCACCTGTTGCTGCAACACCAGTGTTGTGACATGTGCTGTAACACCCATTACTGTAACACCTGCGTTGTAAAGTTGTTGCAACACTATGTTGTAACACTTGTGTTGAAATTCAAGTTGCAACAACACCAACACTGCAACACCCGTTGCTGCAACACCAAGCATAGTGAATGTTCATTAGAGTTATGTGGGTTATGTGTTCCATAACTCCACGTATATTGTAAGAATTTCGTGGAAATTGATAGGCCAATCATGTGATGGAACACAAATTGTTTGAAATGGGTTGAAGAAGTCAATCGTTACAACTGTCTATCTCCCAACACACATTTGGAAAGTGATTGAGAATTTGGATCGTTGTAACTGACCAACGCCGAACACATTTTGGTTGGGGTAAAAGAGATGATTCAATTGCCAAGAAACATAATAAAATAAAGAAAGGGAAAAATAGAAAGGGGTTTATCTTCAAGGGCTTCAGTTCGAAAAAGGAACAATTCAGTTGTGGAAAGAGAGAAATAAGAGAGGGAATCATACAAAGGATGCCCGCAGGACAAATAAAGTAGAGGAAGGGATGCCAATTTTAGAAGGACAACATGAAACAATGAGCATGCCTCCACTCATTCAGTCTAAATGAAAGCTGTGCCAGATTGACTAATAATGTAATGTGACTATGAGAGACAATTTTCTATTTGGTCAATAAATGATTTTGATTCCTTGTTTTATTGGTGTTGTCTCTGATTTCCATTTTCTTATGACTATAATTTCCTCTTGGCATTATTTAAGTTGTTAAACTTCTATTAACATAGATAATTGTTAATAAAATAATAATAAAACACATCGATGGTTGCAAGATGGAAAAGGACAGAGATAGGGGGGCTATGAATCCACGAGAGAGGGGGGGCTAAAGGGGCTTAGTCTTTTTATTATATTTTTTTCACCCATCTTGGTTGAAGTTGGGAAAAGTGGTTACATAAGCTTCTTGGTGAAGCCATGTTGTGCTTAATTGCATGTAATTATATAAACCTTGGTTTTGGTTTGTTTGGGGGTTGGTCATTCATTTGTTCCTCATTCATTGTTACTCAATCATTTGTTACTCACTCAATTGGTTCCTCAGTGATTGTCACTTGGTTCCTCATTCATTCTTGCTCATTCTTGGTCTTGGTATAGGGTATGTGAAATAAATTACAAGAGGAAAAGAGCCATTTCTTGTTGGTTGTAGGTTATTGTTGATTATACCAGGAAGGAATTGATGTGTGTGTGCATGAGAATGACGATAGTTGTGAAAGAACTGTGCACAAATAAGAATCCTTGGAGTTTCCAACATTGACATTTATTGACTAGTAGCGCTGGAGCCTTGGAAAAGAAGTGGAACAACCTGAGGAACTACATTGTAGAGAAAGGGGTTCATTTCTTTGGGTTGTGCAGGTTGAAGGGGAAAATCATGAGAACTTGTTATCTAACTACTATGTTTTTTAGAGTCATCATATGATCCAAATTTATGAGGAGAATGAATTGAAACACAAATATTTAACATTAACACAAATATAAAGAGGACAATAACATATATACAGGGAAAATTAACTTCTATTCAATAAAGAAATATGTTGAAACTGTAAAATGCATAATGAAAAATCTTGCTCGAATGGTGGTAGATAATCTCCAAGAAGAGATGTGGAAGCTATGCACATTTTCATGATCACATTACAATGAGGCCTCCATGCCATTTTTAGCATCAAGAAATGTTAAAGTTTCTACTATTATTAGGTTACTTTCAATTTACTAGATAACAATAGCATAGATAGGATCACTGAGAGAAACACAATAATAAGAGTACACAAGCATTTATCCCGGGAAACCCTCAAGGGGAAGAAAACCCACGAAAACTTACTTAATATAAATAGCCAATACAATGCCAATATAATGAACCAGACAACAGAGAATATCCAACACTGAGAAACACGCCTCTCTCTCTTCCTTCTTCTGGCAATTGACAACTATAGCTTCCTTCAAAACTTGCGCACTAGATGAGTGAGCTGAGTGTCTGTTCAAATGAGGCACTGGCCTCTCTTATTTATACAATTCTGGCACATGTGGAAGTGTCTATTCACTGGCAGGTCCGACTTCTTCTTCTGGGTGGTTATAACCACCTTTAATATATTCCGGGGCCTCTTTAATATATACTGGGGCCGACTTCTTATTTAGCCTATTACAATTAGGGTTTGACCAATCCGCAAAAGGGGATTTGGTCAATTACAATGTCCGACATGATCAATCCACAAAAGGGGATTGATCTGATCAATAATAAATATATTTTATCTTTATCCACAAAAGGGGATAAGAATATTCTTTGCAGTTACACAATATTTTAACACTCCCTCTTAACAAGAAGGATATTCTTTATCTTTTGACAGGTCACCAAATCTCAACATCAACTAGGTAGCGACATCCACTGGATAGAATCATCAACTGGGCAACATAATCGACTAGATAGCATCATCGAATGGTTAACAAGAGGCATCAATATCTTCCACTTGGTCATCTGGCATCGTGATCACTGACCGGCATATCTATAAGTCATCGGAAGTTTTGTTCTCTTTATCTTCGCTCAGAAGATACTCTTTATTTCTTTCATCTTCACGTAGAAGATACTTCTTTCTTATCTTCACACATAAGATATCTTATCTTCACACAAAATATGTCTTATCTTCACACAAAATATATTCTATGAGTTTTTCCATTCCTTTTATGTTATCCCTTCTCTTGTAGTCATCTATTTCACCCATCCATTGGGGAGGACTACTACCATAGCTTCACTCCTAGTCATCCCACATCAACTAGAGAAGCTAAGATACTGGTCTGGGCAAGACTAGACTCCCTTTCCATGATCCGTGCAGGATCACAACACAAACCTCAATAGCCAACTAACCATTCCACATGGTTAAGGTTTGTGTTCCAAGCTACTCAATCCTTGGCTAGAGGAGAGTATCTGCCCGATGCCCCTTGGATAAACATCCACATTCCTCTCTACGAGGGTGGTCACACCCCTCTCTACGAGGGTATTCTAGCATGTCCCTAGAGTATCCAAAACTCAACACTTGGACAGAGGCCAACCTTGGCAAATTTCCCATTCCCCTTCTCTACGAAGGTCTACCTGTGGGATTGCTCATTCCTTCTCTACGAAGGTCTAGCTATGGGATCTAAAAAAATCTCTTATGGTCCAAAATCTTTCAATGGTATAATACCAGCTACCCATCTGTTGGGCACCATCCATCTACTGGATAACTTTCATCTTGATCAAAATATCTGGGCACCATCCATCTGCTTTTATAACTGCATCAAATTACGATCCTTCATTTTGAACTTGGATACATAGCTCCCTCTTGCACCATGCTAATAGATTCTAGTCATCATCCTTGAAGTTTTCTTCTGTAATATCCTCGGTGCCTTATTGAGTTCATATATTTCTTTCTTTCTGCCTTCATACTGGATCAACCTGCTCCCTTTGCATCTATAAGAACAATAGTGGAGAAACCTATAGTTACCTGCATCTCATCCACTATATCTGAGTATCCATCTTTTTCTTCATCTTGAATATTTTTGTTATGCATCTTTAGGAGCCTCCTGCTCCTATATGAATATCAGATATTGTTTGGTCTTCACTGACTGTCACCATATCATACGTCCTTTTCGTGTTGTCTAACTTTTGCAATTCACGGCATAAGTTCTTTCTTCTGAGAATTGTAAAATTACTTACAATATGCTTTCTTTGTCACTCTCATGAGTGATCATACATGAAATAAATATTTTATCTCTTTCTTCATCCTTTTCTTTGATACTTCCTTCATAAGTCCACATAGACACTGAAGTAAAATGAGGTTAATTAACATTCTCACAAAAATCTAACTTGTAATGATAAAGTATTGAAGTAAACAAGATACTAGAAATAAACATGAATACTTATCATTTGTTTTTGTGTGGGGAGGCTCCACAGACTCCACCATTTGCTATCTTTCTTCAAATCAACTATCTTCAACTTAAAGTGCACAATCCTTAATTTCTGCTAAAGATTTATTTGAGGGAGGAGATTCCTCTTCCTCTACCACATGTACTTGATGCTTTCTTTTCCCTTTTCCTTGAGGACAGTCATAGGAAAAGTGTCCCAAATTTTGACAGTTGTAGCATCTGATCTTTGAAACATATTTCTTCTGGTTTGGAATTCTTATGGAGTCAGCTTCTTTATTGTTCCTTTTGAAGAAACTTATTTTGTTCTTTTGCACTATAAGAGCTTCCTCTTCATCAACAATTAATGTCTTTTGTTGGTATGCAAGTCTAGATTCTTCGTCTGTGCAATCTGTCCATAACTTATCAAACTTGGGTAACTTGCTTCTTGCACACACTCCTTGTACAAAAGGAATCCAAAATGTTGGAAACCCATTTAGGGTTGTGGTTACAATCTCCTTGTCACTAATGACATCTCCAATAGCTACAAGCTAATATCTGATCTGAGAAACTCTCATAAGGTAGGATGTGATAGATTATGAGTTTTCCATCTTCATATTATGAAGCTGATTTCTTAAGGTAAGATTCTGGCTGATGTCCTTGCTTTCATATAACCTACTGAGTTCTTCATACATTTGCCTTTCTTTCTGTAGTTCGGATATATGAGGGATCAAGTGATCCTTTACTGAATCTGACATGATTCTCTTTGCTTTCTTTTCATTCTTCTTAATCTTGGTCTTTTTCTCTGCTTCATCTGGTTCTGGTACACCTACTGTAACATGTTCTAGGAGATCATTCTCATATATAATAATCTGCAACCTATGCTTCCAAGATATGAAGTTTCTAGATCCTTCTAGCCTATCTTCTACCCTCATGCTGGTAGCCATTATTTCTTGCAGTAGAAACCCTAGTCCTTCGGGCTATAGAAATAATAAAAAATCAAATTTCTTGGATATGAAAACTGAACTCACCAAAAGATGTGCTGGACTGAGGCGGGTATGCTGGTACAGTCAGATTTATGAAAATCCAAATTTTACCCCTTCAAAATTGATTTGCGGATTTCTGGACGGGTGCTTCTGGTATTCTGATACTTTTGGTACTCTGGTTTTCTGGTACTTCTGGTACTTTGTGAAAACTAGGGTTTCACTTTCTGGGAGATCTAGCCACTGAAAATGTGCGCTGAAGATGCCAAAATGTTTCATGAGGCAGGTCGCACCTTTCTAGATGGATTTGGGGCTGAAAACCTTCTTCAATAAAAATCCCTAATTTTCATGTACGACAACAGTGGCATTTTTCTTTTTCCTGTGAAAGATGCTCTCTTCATCTTAGCTCTAATTCCATGTTAAAGTTTATGCTATTATTAGGTTACTTTCAATTTACTAGATAACAATAGCATAGATAGGATCACTGAGAGAAACACAATCACAAGAGTACACACGCATTTATCCTGGGAAACCCTTGAGGGGAAGAAAACCCAACAAAACTTCCTTAATATAAATAGCCAATACAATGCCAAGACAATGAACCAGACAACAGAGAATATCCAACACTGAGCAACACGCCTCTCTCTCTTCCTTCTTCTGGCAACCGACAACTGCAACTTCCTTCAAAAATTTCGCACTAGATGAGTGAGCTGAGTGTTTGTTCAAATGAGGCACTAGCCTCTCTTATTTATACAATTCTGGCACGTGTGGAAGTGTCTCTTCACTGGTAGGGCCGACTTCTTCTTTTGGGTGGTTATAACCACCTTTAATATATACTGGGGCCTATTTAATATATACCGGGGCCGAATTCTTATTTAGCCTATTAGAATTAGGGTTTGAACAATCCACAAAAGGGGATTTGGTCAATTATAATGACCGACATGATCAATCCACAAA
Source organism: Picea engelmannii (assembly GCA_009831015.1). Taxonomy (NCBI): domain Eukaryota; kingdom Viridiplantae; phylum Streptophyta; class Pinopsida; order Pinales; family Pinaceae; genus Picea; species Picea engelmannii. Next base: position 878,438 of record ML776558.1, on the reverse strand, counting down.
AGGGGATTGATCTAATCAATAATAAATATATTTTATCTTTATCCACAAAAGGGGATAAGAATATTCTTTGCAGTTACACAATATTTGAACAAGAAGTAATAAGAAAACCCTAGACATCCAAAAATCTAACCCTAGGAGATGAAGTGCCAAAATTCATGTGGGCCTTGATGGGGTAAGTTGGTACATCAACTTCCCAGGGTTGTAACTTTTGCATACAATCTTCGTTTTAGGTGCACGATATCCCATTGGAAACACATATCCAAGGACTACACATTTTTCCATGACACTCTAATTTTGTGTATAGTGCAATTGTGGCAAGCCTAAAAAACACTGTTTAGGGCCTCAAAACGACCCTAGAAGTTTAGGATTCGAAAAGATATAAAAAAATTTCCAAGATGAACCTACTTCCATTTCCTTGATCTTTTCCAAGTAATGCATGGAGGTCATCTCTCAGATCAGGAACTTTGTCTTTTTCGTGATTCACACTCAAAGTGAGCGGAAGGTTGCAGCCACATCCATGGAATTCGTGTTAGATCTGTCCACGTAGTAGAAGCAAGTGGATAAGGTCGTGGAAGAATACAAAGACATGTTACCCTCACCCATTGGGGTACCTATGCACTATGAGGTCAAGTACTCAATCGATTTGACCCTCCACACACTGCTACCCAATGGGACAGTCTGTCGATGTTCTCTGTCAGAAAATGAGGAAATAAAGTGCCAGATCCAAGAGATGTTTGAAAAGGGGCACATCTGACCAAGATCATCACCTTGTGGAAGCCCAATTGTTCTTGTGTAGAAGAAATATGAGACCTAGTGACTCTGCATTCATTATCGGGCCCTAAATAAAATCATAGTTAGGAACCCGTACTGAATTCCCTGAATTGATGATCTCCTTGACCAGCTCAAGGGGGCCAAATAATTCAGTAATATTGATCTGAAGTCTATCTACCACCAAGTCCCAATAAATCAGACTGATGTATGGAAGGCTGCCTTCAAATACAAAGAAGATCTTTTTGAATGGTTGGTCATGCCCTTTGGCTTGAAAAATGCCCTAGCAACTTTCATGAGGATGATGGATGATATATTATGGAATTTCAACAATTATTTTGTGGTGGTATATATTTTAATGAAATCCTCATCTTCAACAGGAGTTGGGCGGAGTACTTGCAACATATTCACTGGGTTCTGTACACTCTGCGACAACGCAAGATATATGAAAAATTGGAAAAACATTGCTTCAACATGAATAGGGTCTAGTACCTAGGATAAATTATTGATGAGCATGGGGTGCATGTCAATACAACAAATATCCAGGTCATTCGTGACTGACCATCCCTGACCACACTCACTAAGCTTCAGAGCTTCTTAGGCCTTTCCAATTTCTATCAAAATTTTGTGTTGGGATTCTCCTACATTGCATGGGCCCTTAGCTAAGTGACCAGAGGTGGCAACAACATAAATTTTGTGTGGGTCCATTAGAAATAGAAAGCATTCGATGATTTGAAACAACGCTTGTGCTCAACCCTAGTTCTCTCATCACCCAACTTGAAACAACCTTTTGAGATTGAGACAAATTCTTCAAACTATGTCATGGTCACAGTTCTCACTCAACATGGAAATCTCATGGCCTATGATAGTGAGACAATATGATACACCATCTATAAGTACCCCACTTATGACAAAGAAATGTATTGCATTGTAAAAGCTTACCTCTAGTGGAGGCATTACATTCTCTGGAAGGAGATATTCATCCACACTGATCATAAGCCTCTGAAGTTCATGCAGACACAAGGAAAATTTTAGAATGACCACCATCAGAGCCATTCCACATAGTTGCATTTTTTCCATCTCAACATCAAGTATAAGATAGGGAGCACCAACCACATTGTTGACTCCTTATTCGCCCTCTAGTTGCAACACTGACCATGGTGCTACACTCCTGCAGAAATGAGACATCTATATGGCCTCAAATCTATGAGAGAGATCCTAACTTCACCACTACCTACCATACAATGGGTACAAACACAATTGTCATTGATTTCCATCTTTAGGACGGGTTGTTGCACTATCTGGGCCATATCTACGTCCCATCAAGCTAGCGAGCGAAGTTTATTTGGGAATCTCACTACAATCGGATGGCATGACATTTTGGCATAAACATGACAGTGGCAGTGTTGCAACAACATTTATATCGGCTGAAACTTTGAAAGGATGTCAACAATTATATCAGGTCCTGCATGGCCTATGCCATTTCCAAATCGGCCATTAATAAATAAGGCGTGTACAACCCTCTTCCTACTACCGATAGGCCCCGGGAATCCATCTCGATGCACTACATGTCAAGCCTTCCTTCAATGAAGAAGAGGAATGGATGTGTCTTTTTGGTTGTTGATCGATTTTCCAAGATGGAAATTATGGCTGCCTGCAAGAAGAGCATCACAACAGAGGCCACTGCCAAGCTCTTCTTCAAATGAGTGTGGGTACATTTTGGGATACCACAAAAAATCATCTAAAATCGATCCAATTGGTTCCTCAACACATTCTGGTCGATCCTCTGGTCATAGCTGGACACCAAGCTCACCAAATCCATGACTTTCCACCCCTAAACAAATGGCCAAATCGACATCGTCAACAAGGTGATCGTGCATATCTTGTGCATGTACAATTTCAAGCATCTTCCCACATGGGATGAGAGCCTTACCTATGTTTAGCATAGTTACAATAGAGCCATGCATAGCTCAACTAGCCATATCCCATTTCAGGTGGGGTTTGGATTTCAACCATTGGGTCCCATGGATGTTGCACTACCCCTTGCATCCACATAGGATGAATAGTTTCATGCTCAAACTGAAGTTGACAAAGCCACCCAGTTCATTGAACGAATCTAGCAAATTCACTAATAGGTTCAAGATATTTTACAGAAGTCCAATGCTAAGTACAAGAAACATCATGATCAACATTGGGTGCCACACAATTTTCAGGTGGGAGATAAAGTTTTGTTGCATTTGCAAAAAGAATGCCTTACAAGGCCCCATCAAAAGCTTCATCCACTCCACTATGGACCTTACACCATCACCAAGGCAATGGGTGACAATTATTTTGAGCTCAACATTCCCCCCTTCTTTGGATTTCACCTAGTGTTTAATGTGGACCTCCTTTGGCCATACTTTCCACCATTATTGGATACCTAAGAGATAACAGAACAATTGACATTGACATAACTCAACCCTGACTACATGGAACATGCATCCACTGATCATATCATGGACACATAGGTCAAGGGTACTCGCCAATAGAAGATTCAATTTTATCGTGTTATCAAAGTAGGGAAGCTCTTGCACCAAGACAAGTGGCTCACCTAGGGCCAAATTCAACAGAAATTTCCTCATTTGATGGGAGAACTCAACGCAATGGATACCATTGCTTCAAAAGGGGGGAGGATTGATCTAGGCAGATATCGATGGCCACCTACCTCTTCCAATTGGATCACATACAATTACTACCTCAGGTATCCTATACAATGTTTTGTCTAGAGTAATAATAACAGTACGAGGACTAGAATCATATACAACATGAAGTTTCCATAAATAATGTTGGCCCAAAATAACATCACAAACTTCAAGGGGGAAGAAATCAGACAATACATCATCATTGAAGGGATTGATGTTGTAGGGAAGGTGACGCTAATGGCTGACATAGAGATCTGTCCCTTGGCAGAGCTAACTAATGGTGTATGATTGTGGGTGTGGTGTGGTTGGTAGACCCACCTCCTTGATGAATTTTTCTGAGATGAGGTTCTTTTAGCTACCACTATCAATGATGAATTGCAATGAAGTACCCTTCACCCACATCAGTGAATGAAAGAGGTGCTCACCTTCCTCTGGTTCATGAGGTTCACCAGGATGGACCTTGGTGGTAGCAACAGTGGCATTGGGTTCTGTGTCAATGATCCATCTCCCTTTTTCTGGTTCTAACTCAGATTCAGACCCCACATCTTATTTAGAGGCTTTTACCATGGCCACCAATGACTTCTTTGAGTGGCATTCAACGGTGTTATTGCAGGGGCTCTTACGGAAATTGCACCACTTCCCAGTGTCTTTCTTTGTCTTCCCATTGTCTTCCTAGTGTCTTCCCATTGTCCTTCTTTATTTGTAGCTTACACTAGTTGTCTCGAGGTTGTCTATCCTTTCTCTATCCTTTGTTTTGTGGGTTGGGGCCGCCTTTTCCCTACTTCTACTGTGATGGGTTCAAATACCCAAACTGTCACATATTTTGTTTATCTTATCAATTTTGACAGCCTATCAATAGGTCGCGCCCAAGGACGAGATGTCCAAAAACTCCATTTCTGTGTGAATGTATCTATGCATAACTCTGCTGTAATTGAGCACCAAATTTATGTTAGAGTCTTTGATACCCATATTGGTGCACAAGGTATGGAAGACATTGGTGAACTTTGACATTGTTTGGCCCCTTTCCCACCATAGTGTGGTCCATCTTTTATATAAGTCATCATAACTTCCAACAGGGTAGTATTGTTCCTTAATAAAATCCAGGAAAGAACCCCAAGTGGGTGTGACTACAAATAAAGTATATTCCTATGTTTCTGATGCAGGAGCATCTTTCCATGCCAGCCAGTCAGCCACATCAGCACGTACGCATTCAAAGGATGAAGGGAGGTGCAACCTCATTTATATTTGTATTGAATGTAATAAAATGGTTTAGGCTGGTGAGCCATAGGAAGCCGTGCTTATTCAGGCGGTGTTTAGGATCGGCCTTTATGGTAGATCTGGCTGAGATCTAGTTCTGGATAGCAGACTAGAC
>ML776558.1:845103-863358 GCA_009831015.1 Picea engelmannii | reverse complement strand
CTTAAATGACCCTAAGACCTTAACGCCTGATAAATTCTTAAAAACAACTCCCCTAATTAAATTGTCGCCCTGTTCAAATCAAAACCTAAATTAAAACATCTCTCAGTTAAATTTGACAAGCCCTAAGAAAAGATTCTACAAAAAATAAACCTAGGGCGTAAGTTAAAAACCCTCCTAGGTGTTAATTAAAGTCTTATTAAAGTAAAGGGGATGAAGTAACGAGGGAATTAAATTAGGTGAAGCACATGGCCTTTAAATGATAAAGAAGGAATAAAAATTATTAAAGTGGGGGAGTATTAAAAGATAGGAATCTTTAAGAATATTGAAATGATAAAAACTGCAGTTATCTTTTGGGTTCAAAAAATAAAAAAAAAATAAGAAGAGAGATTTAATTAATAAAAATTAAGAAATTAAGGAGTAAATTAAGGAATGATTAAGGAGTAAATTAAGGAGTAATTTAAGGAGTGATTTTGAGGAAGTGAGGGAATTTGAGTCTTTTAATTATTAAAAGAAATTAATTTGGAGAACGAGAGGCATGTGTGACACTTGGACGGTGGAGACTGTTAGAGGGTTGTCATTAAAAATTAATTAATTAATGATTTAGGGTTTTAGGTTAGTCTCAAAAATTGCTATAAAAGAAAGGGAAAGGAAGGAAGAAGGGGAGGATGGTTAGCGTAACGATACGCTACCGAGTTGTGGCTTGACGGGTTGCTTGTGAGGAGTTGGGTATATCTCAGCTGTGTTGGAGTGGTAGCTTAGCCGTTGAGGCGAGCTGAGATGCTAGTCTATCTCTGGTTCTTGTGTGGCTCCTTTGCGGCTCGGGGGGCTAAGGGGGAAGAAGAGTACCCCTAGCGTTGGCTGGGAGGTACCGGTGAGCGTTCCACGGTTGGCAAGCGGGAAGCGGCATGGAGCGCAGGAAGTGCCATGGAGCGCAGGACGTCGTCCGAGGCAAGCGAAAGGCTACGGTATGAATTTACTTCCAGTAGGATAGAATGCATGGTAATGGATGGCGAATCCTAGTTAGCGTTATTATTCTGACCGTGAAATCGCTTTATTTTTATTTCATCAATCTGGTCTGCGTAAGTTTTATTGTGGCGCAGAACCGTGTAAATCATTAACTTAGTAGACTTCAAAGTTCCTACACATAGAGTTTAAAAGTTGCCTTTAAACGAAAATAAAAACCCCTGCAGCTTCAGTAAATTCATAGTTGAACGGAAATTTAAATCCCTGTATCTTCAGTTGACTTATTTTGCCACAATCTTAGCGTCACTGCACTGTTGTGTTAATTTTTATGTAAGCGGAACATAACATCCCGACCCTTCCAGTGGTAATCGTTGAAACAGTCGGGGCCTTTGTTTTACATTAATGTTGTAAATTTTGTTGAATGGATTGTCCCTCAATCTTGTGAATCGCCCGACGATTCGTGTTTTCTTTGCTGTAAGCTCGGGAGCGAATGGTCATTCTTCTCCTACGTTCGTTCTGGCCTTCCCTTGTGGTTTCTGCGCCTTCATGTTGGGGTCTGCGTGGAGGTTAACCCTCCTCGCGTACTAAAACTCGGACTGCTTCTTTATTTGACCTTAATATCTTTTTTTTCTCCTTCTCTCGTGAGTGGCCTGCGTAATGGGTTATTGAGGGGCATCCCTTGAGCTGGGCGTTTATTTTTATGTTGCTGCATGTGTCTTATCGCTTCCACGACAGAGTGCATTCCTATCTCTGCGTGCATTTGTACTGTATGAGCATTATTTCTGAGTTTAATTTTGGGAGGGGGCGTTTGCCCAGATGCATGATTTATCTCTGCATTTTTGGTGGGGCGTTTTCAATCGCTGATATTCGAGCATCTTTTTCTTATACTGTCTTCGGGCGTTGGGAAATTGTTTTGATCATTTCATTACATGCAGCGAGCCATAGTCAGATCGGGCGTTTAGCATGTACAAGGGCCATCTGTTCTTGCACGTTTTTTTTGGGCTGCGTTCGGAGCGCGTGTCCTCCCGTCTGAGCCACATTCCTTTCGTTTCACTTCTGGTTTTCGTTGCGCATTTATCCATGGGGCTACGACAGTGGCAATAATAATTTACTAGTCAAATCGTTTTGATATCTGCGTGGCAAAACTTACAGGTTAACTTTCTCGTCAATCTTTTCATATCTGGCCCCTTCCGTTACTGTGACTGCTACGTGGCGATATTACCGATTGACTACTCGTCAAATCGTTTTGATTTTGGCATTTAGATTACTGTCACTGCTGCGTGGCGAATTCACTGTTTATCCTCTTCTTGTCAATTCGTTTTACTGTTCGTCTTATTAAATTACATTCCAGGTTGTTGTTTTACACATTGCCATCCTTGATGCACGTTTTGGATATGCCTTACCTGTTGCCGTCTGAGTAGGGGGTTATCGGAGGTCTGTCATGGGTATTGGCCCATGCCTTTCGACTGTTTATTTTTCTTGTTGTTAACTGGCAGTTTTGGGTATTAACCCTGTTAAAACCGGTCTGTTCTTGCATGCGTTAAGTAAAGTCTGAGGGTAAATATAGTTATCGACTTCTTAATATAGTGTCACCTGAATTCGTCATTCATAGCAACAGCTGTCATTCTTCCCTTGTCACAGTCATTCCAACTTTATTTGTCTATAGATTACTTTTCCTTACCCTTGTTGTATACGGTGAATTTCATTTGACCTTGCGTGTTATATATAAATTTTTAAATTAATTGATATGGTAATTATCGGCAATATAATATGGTAGTTTGGATATTCAATTGATTCCCCTCTTCATTATCGTCATATCAGTTTTAATAGATTTACATCTTAGTTAGAATATGTATTGATATTCCCGATTCAATGTTTCCATAAATAGGATGATACTCTACATATAATGACATGTGTAATAGCTGGTTGTCTTGAATTACAGTCCTTAATAGCGATAGTTGACCCTTGCCAATATGGCCCTTTTCAGAGTATCCTCATGTTGAATTTAGAAGTTTATAGACTGCCTTGCTATTATGATGTTAAGGTGTTACTTCCAATTAGGAGTTTACATATGAATATGATGGAATATTGCATGATCATTTAGATTATGAATATAATGACCTAGCATTATGAGCCCCTCAGGTTGAAATATATGTTTTTCTTGTAAGGGTCATTTTAATTATTTTAATTGCTGTATCTTGTAAATTGTAGATATGACGTGATGTCATTATGTCTTTAGACATTGTGATTTAATTAAGCTCATTAAATCATGAAATGCTAAACCTAGTCAAATCCAAATAAGATGATTTATCGCTAGATTCAAATATCGATGTGAGGTTATTATTGGAGTACATTCAATATCAATGTGATATTATTATTCAATATCAATGAGATGTTATTACGTTTTATCCGATTATTTAAATGGGCTCATTAAGTATTGTAAATGATATATCTTGTCACTTCCAATTATGATGGGTTGTGGAGTATTCCATTATGATGATGATGTTATGGCATACCAATGTCGGAAATATTGTTTATAGGTTCGCAATGGTAATGTAATTTGAAAATCTGAAGATGTATTGTTTTTACCGCATAACAAGATTGCAAGTTTGGAGTTAAACGTGTGTCCTTTATTTATTTCAGTGTTATTAAAATTAGAGATGAATGTTATGGTTATCACCTTGGGATGTTAGTGCAGTCTCTTGATATTGATGGGACCCACCTGGTGGAACGTCCGGTATTTGATGTACAATCAACTCCTCAGAGTTAGCAGTTGAAGGTTTTTGAGTCCTCTTCTTTTCATCCTGGTTGCGTCGTACTGTTCAGTATGTCACTACTTTTACCCGCACGCACACACCTTAATCACACAAACAAAAAAAAAGAGAAAATAAATAAATAAATTTTGCACCTATCACTAGAATGGTTGTCGTAACGTGGAAGGCCGTTACAGGATCATTGTAACTACCTAACATCCAATTCATTTTGGTTGTAGGAAAAGAGACACTTCGGTTGCCAAGAAACAAAATAAAATAAATAAAGGGGAAAACATAAAGGGGGTTAGCTTAAGGGGATAATTCAGTTGTATAAATAGAGAAAAAAGAGAGGGAAACAAAGAAGGGATGTATACAAGAGAAATAAATAAGAGGAAGGGACACTACTTTCAGAAGGACAACATGAAACAACACACACACCTCTAATAATTGAGTCTGAATGAAAGTTGTGCCAAATTGGCTGATAATGTAATGTTACTGTGAGAGATAATTTTATGTCTCATTAATAAATGATTTTGAGTCCATGTTTTATTGGTGTTATCTCTAATTTCCATTTTCCTATGACTGTAATTTCCTCTTGAATTCTTTAAGGTGTTAAATTTCTGTTAACATAGCTAGTTGTTATCTATGCACTCTATGAGAATAAATCTATTCCTGTAGTGGTTTGAGTATAGGATCAATGGTGACTGCATCAATTCCTATAATGAATCCCTAAAATATTATAATATAAATAGATAGAAAGCCCTAATTAAAAGGGAAAAAATGCACTACATAAATAGAAAGAAAGAGAAGCTTTTGAAACTATTCTAGCTACATCCTCATAAATTATAGAGGAAAATTATAACTCATAAAACAAAATGAAATGGCATGATTCCCCTGAGGGACTGGAATTTCTACCTTAAAAATATTTATGAATTCCCTATTGTCATGGAAAACATTCTAAACATTTCTATAGAGAAGGTTTTCTATATAAAATATACATTTTGGGGTTAAGTGACTCACAAAAGGGAAAGATAAGGAAATCAAAGGCTATGAAGAAAAAATATTAAAAATTAGAGGGCCTATTCTCATCTCCCATATACACAAGTTCTTCTATTTAGTATTCAAGGAGGGCTTCCCTAAAACATGGACTCAAATCCTCATTGTACGTATTTTTAAAATTGGGGATAAAATAAATCCCTCTAATTATGGGACCATTATGATTATCCCAATTTTTTCCAAGCTATACATAAGTTTTTTGGAAAATAAGATCAACATATGGATATAAATCTACATAAAATGAGCTAAAGTACATGCTCGTTTCATAGGTCATCGTTCAATTATGGACCACCTTGTTACACTTAGGATCATTTTGGAAGATTTTTAAATAATAAAACCTATCACCTTTTTTGTATCATTGATTTTAGAAAATATTTTGACATAGTACCCAGGACTAACTTTTGGAATAGCCTAGAAGAATTAAAATTTCCTTTCAATTTGAGAGTTGTTGCAATAAGGTTGTATGTGAATGTTTTTTCTAATTTTAGGAACACTAAGGGATGGCTAGAAGAAATTAATTGCAATACAGGTGTCAAGCAAGGTTGTCCCTTACTCCTTTTGGCATATACATTGATAAGTTATAATATTTTTTGAAAGATGTAGGTTTTGTTGGATCGAATCTCGCCGGCTAGTCATCATATTTATTCTTTATGTTGATGATATTATTCTTATGGAGAGGAATCTCTATGACCTTAGTAAGAAACTAAGAATCCTCAAGGACTTTTACTCTAGTATAGGTATGATTGTGAACACTAATAAAACAAAAGTTATGATAACTAAATCCAAGAATATCACCTATAATACTTTTGTATGTGACAATAATATATTGGAGGAAGTTCCTTGATACAAATATCTTGGAATCAATATTCATCAAAAGCTCAATTGGAACTATAAATTTGAGAAAAGGATAAATGAAGGGTGAGAATTTTATTATGGGATTCAAAACAATTTTAAATTAGTGGACCTTGACTATGGGATAATTTTTTTTTTATCTTTGAGAGTCTCATCACCCCTATCATTTTATATGGATGTGAAGTATAGGGATACAGTATTTGTAGAGAATTCTATTGAAATTTAGAGAAAATTGAAAAGAATTTTACAACTTATAATCTCAAAATTAAAGGGAATACACTATGTCGTATCCTACTCGTAGAAGTGTGTCTTCCCCCCATTGAGACCATGGGTATGATTAGGTACTTAAATGTACAAGTACAAGATAAACGACATGGATGACAAGAGGCTCCCCAAAATTTCTTGAGACTCAACCCAAAACCACTAACAACTCAAGAGAGGATGGCATAAATATGCCAATTCTTGGTTAAATCATTGGGGAATATAAGAAGAAGTCAATCTATAGAATATTAATAATATTATATATATTATTACATCTAACTGTAAAGAGAATTTGTGGTGTGACAAAGAATTAGAGAATAAAATAAAATAAAGATAATACAAGGAGGTGTTCAACCATAATGTAGAAGATCAAAAGTATCTCTTCATTTTGACTAGCATGAAGAAGAAAATCAACATTACTGAAATAAGAACAAACTCTCATGAGATGCGTAGTGAGATCGAGCATTGGAAAATTCCCAAAATATCATGGGACAAAATAATCTATCATCTTTGTGACACTAAAAGGGTCGAAGATGAAAAAAACGTTCTCTTAGAGTGCCATATGTATACTCAAATTAGATCACAATTTCAAAATATTTGTCATGCAATACTGACCTTTCTAACCCTCTAAGTCATCAAAACTCTGGTTATATTGAAATGCTTCTTTTAATGCTTTTTTAGCATAGAATTAAAATTCTAAAACAATCCAAGTAATCTTTTACCTTTCTTAAAGTTTGATAGACGAATTCTAATCTCGGTGTACGTTAATCATCATCATCATTATAATATTACATTTAAAAAAAAATGTAATTGTAACATATGATATAATTTATTTTATATTTTAATAAAACTATGATACTATACTTTTATAGGAAAAATATATTTCAGAAATTATTTCTCTTCCTTCCCATCTTATCTCCTTCATGTTACTATGTTGTATGAGTACTTATTTTCTCTCAAGTATTTGCATCATCCCTTAGGCCTAACTCCATAAATTCTATAAATGATTGATCAACAAAATGTCACTTATGTCTAAAAAGGTTAAGGGATATATTTAGCAAAGGATTTCATTGTGACGTGCAAAGAATCATACTTTATAGATTATATACCTTGTAAATGCAACAAAAATATCAACATGTTATTGTTGAAAAGATTTTCACATTAGGTTTAGGTTTAGGCAAAGTTATTGTCGTTGTAATTTTTCAAAATAATACGTTTTACAAGTGTTTGGGGTAGACATTTGTAACTATAAATATTTTGAATTCCCAACTATTGTGACCACAAGTTGCATCCTTCTATTTTTATTGTGTATTGACCACAAGTTGCATCCTTCTATTTTTATTTTGTATTGCTCTCGATTTGTTCTAAGCCAAACAATAACTTATATGAAAAAATTGGAATGCATACATGCATTTTTGTGGTTGACACATTGAATGTATGTTGGTTTTGCAATAAAAAAAACATCTTAATTTTTTTTTTTAATTTAATTAGTTCATTTTCTATTACCATTTCATTTTTGAAGTTGATTATTAGCTTGTATAAAATTTGGTTAAAATGCATATATTTAGTTTATTTGTTTAAATAATTTCAAAATTCCTTATATGAAATTCATTTTTTGTTTACACAAGTCCATTTGATTAAGTGGATATGACAAAAATCAGTTATTTTTTTTTAATTTATATTTATTTATAAATATAATTATATATAGAGTATTTATGTATATACATATTTTTTTTCTTTAAGTTACCATTACTCTATGTATGTAATCACCAAGTTGATTTCACATTGACATAATTTCATTTCTTATAAATATTTTGTCACAATTTTTTGATTTTCTTCCTTTATACCAAGATTCAAATGATTAATTATTTAATCCACTTCACAATGTGTCCCTTGCCTTGAATAACCAACATTGCTTGGTGTAGACCACTCATTTTTGAAACAATCATATTTTGTCACAACTTTTTGATTTTCTTCCTTTATACCAAGATTCAAATGGTTAATTTGCCTTGAATAACCAACATTGCTTGGTGTAGACCACTCATTTTTGAGACATTCTTTCTTAATTCTCAATTTGAAAATTCTATTTCTCTATATCTATGTTATATATAATAAAATGTTTTCATGCTTGAAAATTACATAAAAGTTTCCATACTTTCTATTACATTATATGTTTTTTTCACATTAAAGAAATACCAATTATACCAATTGTGTTTAAAACTACATTTAATGAAAAGAAAAAAGAAAAATAATATATATAACTTATAGATATTTTAATAAAAAAATATTAAAAAGATATAATAAAAAAAGATTAAAAAAGATGAAATGGAAAGTGAAAATGTATATTTACCAAAATAAATCCATCTTAAACAAGGAAAATTAAAATCAAATGAAGTTTAGTAAATTTTATCCCTCTTCATGTTTGACAGATCTAGTTTAAGATGGATTGAAATTTCTCAATGAAGACAATTGTGCAATCAATTTTTGATGATATTGTCAAAAGGTTTCACTGCTCATGTAGCTTGAGTATCAATTAGAATCAACATTTTATTGGTGGTTTTGTGGCTATGATAGTAAAGGAATTCATGATCCATCACCATAAGACTATGCCATATCATGTACACACTAATAGCATGATATAATAATTTAACATGATTTTGGAACACATTTTGAGTAAGGGGTGCTTAATTAATCAAGATGATTAGGATGATATAATCTTGATATTTCTGTAGGCCTCTAGGACTATGTGCAAAACATTGACTAAGAACATTTTATTCAATGTGGTGTATGAAAAAGAGGTTGTGATGAGACTATCATATTTAATCTTGAACTTGTGGGTAGCCATTATTATGTAGATGTGAGATACAAATCTATTACAGGATAGGTTGGATATGATAGCATAGTTTGAAGAACACAAGTTCTTAGTAGGGTACCATCAATTTGTTCATAAATAACGCTAAAAGGCATTAGATGATAGGCATATCCAAAACAAAAATGTTGAACAAGCGGATATTGTGATAATGTATGGTAGTAAATGTTGGAAACATCTAGGAAAGTTAAAATAATTAAAAAAAAATACAGGAAATGGTTTTCTTATGCTTCCAATGTTTCGAAAAAAAAGGACAAAATAATTAAAATAGAAACATTACTTGTTTATAAAAAGTTTACAAGAGGATCCAATTTGGATCACACCTCCCCATTTGTAGGCATTTGCTCCCCAAAATGTTGACCATTAAGGATTTAGAAGCGTAACACCTCTATTTTCCTCTCTATATCCACCATTCCATTGTTGATGAAGTTGGTTTGATTCTTGGTTGTCTTCCCTTGTTTTGTTTCTAGAGGAGTTATTCTCTCTCTCTCCCTCTCTCTCTCTCTCTCACACACACACACACACACAATGTTCTTTGACGAAGTATGTCTTTCCCCTCTTGACCAAGTGGTATTTTGTTTCTCTCTTGTAGAAGGTATCATCCTTATCCCACAAATATTGGCTACCAAACATCACTCCACAAGAATCCAATGGTGCAACTTCACATTCTTCTTAATCAACATAACTAGAACTAATGGAAAAATTGATTTTACACCTCCAATTGATTCTCATAATATATTTTCATCACAACCATTATAGGGAACTTAACTGCACTAGATCATAAGTTTCTAGTATAGGCTCATCAACTAATGTTTCAAAAAATAGATTACATTGAGAACCACTGTCAAACATAACATTTACCTTTTGTTTTTTCTCTTGAACTTTGATTTGGAATAGTGCATATCTATATCCACCCACCTTTGGCTACTTTAATGTGGTTAAAATTGTTCCTTTCTCTAGATCAAAGGTACTTTCTACCACTTCTTATTTTGTCTTGGTGGCTTCCTTTGCCTTCCCCTTGGACATCAACCATTTTGGATGTAATTTTAGTTGAAGTCTCCAATACTTATCTTTTGTGTTCCCATCCATATCACAATGTTTGTAATGCCTATTAGGACCCTTCATTTTTTTGACTATGGCTTCTATCTTCTTGTCTCTTTTCTTGTTGGTTTATTCTTGGATCATGTGTTGTTGCCCCTTCTCAGAGTCCAAATCAATATAGAGAGGCTTCGTTCTTGCCTCATCTATGATTTTCAAATCATGAAGATGCAATTGTCTTTAGATATGGATGAAAAGTCCTCGAAGGTACTTCACCAACACTCTTGGCTCTTCCAAAGAGATACCCAACCTGACGGTCTACCAATTGAACTCAAAAGTGTATTATCACACTCCTTGTCCTTTCTCTTACCAAAGGTACTACCAGTTCAATAGATTCTCCTCTTCGTAGCCTATGGGATGCAATTGTGACTTCAAAAATGTGTTGAATTCCTTCCATTTTGTAACCATGGGATTCTTGCCTATCCTCAGTGCATCCACATAACTCTCCCAACACAACAGGGCATGTCTAGTCATATTCAAATGGGAAAAGGAAATATGCTATATTTCTTTGGTTTGATAAATACCAAAGTAAAATTCCAATTGTTTCAACCAACTATTCAAGACTTCAACATTAATTTGTCAA
Source organism: Picea engelmannii (assembly GCA_009831015.1). Classification (NCBI taxonomy): domain Eukaryota; kingdom Viridiplantae; phylum Streptophyta; class Pinopsida; order Pinales; family Pinaceae; genus Picea; species Picea engelmannii. The sequence goes on along the minus strand of ML776558.1, from coordinate 852,923 downwards.
ACATACATGGGTATCTCAAGTTTTTCTTCAACTTTGAAATGAATATGAGAATATGAAGAGAGAGAACAATTCTTACCTAAGTCATTGTATGGGGGTTATTCTCAGTGTGACTTATCTTTTTCATGCTCAATCTTTGTTGACTTTACTTCCCTATCTTTATTTGCAAATAGTTGTGGACCACCATTTCCAAAATATATCAATACTTTTTTCCAACCAATAAAATATGACCTATGGGTCTTCCTTGATATGTTCTTCATGAGAATTCGCTACCACTGATGGTCCTCTACTTTTATGTAGGATTGAAAACAATTCTTGTCCATTGTTTCAGTACTAGTTGTGGGTGTTTACCATGCAAGTTTTCTCCAAGTATAAGGAATTACATCTAACTCTAGATGATCTGTAAATGGTAGGCCAATGGCTCATATATTTTTTCAATATGAATACTTTTGCAGAAAATAAATTTTTATCTCTAATCTTAGGATGATGTAGAGATCTATATTCCTTAGAACTAACACCAATGCCTCTATTCGTAGGGTAATCGACAAAAGCTCAACTGAAAATGCAATAGAATTCAATAATTTCTACTCCAAAGAAATGCTTCAATCCATGGTATAGTAGGAACACCCATAAATAAATGCAAACATAGGGAAACAATTTAGAGGTGAAATGCTCTTCGATTAACAAACTAAGATACATTTAATTTTCTTCCAACGACCATATTCCTTGTCCATTTTATGGTTAACCCATGCAGTGTGACACTGAATAAATCATGAATTGGTTCCTACTATTTATTTGTGCAACCATGAAAACACAATTTCCTATTTAACAATGTTCAAATGGATGATGAACAACTTACAGTGAAATACCCATGGATTTAGATATCATAGGTTGAAGAGAGAACAAATATATCACCACCAAAGGCATTAAACCAGAAAAATATAGTTGGATGCAAAGGCTATATGATGGGAAAAGAAATGTGGTCACATGATTTGGTTGGCAGTGTCTAAATAGATCTTACGATGCACCAGTTTCCCAATGGCTTGAGTAGGGAAGAAGTTTCTAAGTTATCAAGGAACGAGAGTAGAAATGAACCAAAATATTGAAACAACCATCTTCATATGGCCATTGTTCGCATTCTTACATTTGGATGGTCAATTTTTCTATCGGGACTGAACATATACTAGGCTAGGATTGATTCTAAAAAGAAATAAAAACTCATATTACTTTGAAATCCTTTTCCAAATAAGGATATTAGAAACCCACTAAGAACAACTGAAAGTAGAAATTCCCTCATACAATCACTCAATAGCCTCAAAAAAAATTTGTATGACATTGAACACATATTCTTCACTAATGGAAACTCAACATTTAATGGAGATTTTATTAAAATCAGAAGATAATTACATAGGGGTGATCTATACATAGTTTCTATGTATTGTTACTCATTGTAAATACAAACTGCAGATGACCATGCTTCGAAGATACCTTCGCTCAGCGTGAACAAGTTCCTTGATTCCTTTTTCCACTGAAGTTTGAGCAGGTTGCACTCTTTGAGCTCTTATTTATGCTGCTGCCCTCTTAAGTTCTCCTTACATATTCCTTGTTGATGATTATTCACTATAACCTTTTCATATTATATTGATTTAATATAGATATATAATTAAATATTCACATTCTTTTTAATTTTATTTATTAATAATTTTATTAATATAGGAGCAATTTAATTAGATAGTATTTTTTTCTTCATCTATTAAAATAAAATTTATAATAGTTAAGAATTTTTATTTAATTAATTGAAAAAAATAAAATTTTGGAAAAGATTTCCATATACATAAAACTTAAATTATAATAAGAAAACATATAGATATATAACTTATATTATAGAGGAACTTTGATCGTATTTAAAAATTTGATTAAATTCAATTTTTAAAATTATATAAAAATAAATTAATTTAATTATCAAATTAATTTATTCTATTAATATATAATAATATAACATATTTAAATTCTAATAAAAATATTTCCCACATTTCAGTGAATAAATGGTTAACAAGGATTGTTCAAAGATTAATTTCTTTTCATTTTCTTTTAGTTTTATCCCATTTATTAACAAGTGTTGCATGACAGTGTAGTCCCTGACGGGTTGAATTGGGAATAAATGCATAGGGATGGCGAAAAAATAACGAAGGAAAATGGAAACTGCAGTGGATATGTGGCAAGAATCATGAATCACATGTGGTATCCATGTAGTAAATGACACGTGACCTCTAGAGTCCCATTTATTTTTTGAAACAATATAATCCATCTTCCTATGTTCAAAATTTCCGTTCTTTCCAGTAGTGTGACTTGCTATGTTCGAAATTTTTGTTCCTACCTTGAATGCTTTATCTCTTCAATGTATACTTTCAACTGGTTAGAGTTAAGTACGATTTCCATAGACCATCAGGCTTGTATGTCTCTATATATGCTTGGACAAAAAAAGTTATATGCATAGTAGGAGAAAAAGATATGCATGAGAAAAAGATAAAACACATAAGACATATATAAAGTTACATTCAAATTAAATAAACATAATTTCTTGACATTCAACATAGTTGAAGATAAAAATTTATGAGCACATAAATATAAAAGAAGATAAAAAATAGTTTTATTTGAAATATATCAAAAAATAATATTGTCTGTTACATATTTCTAGAAATTTAAATGTGTTTTTCATATAGATTGGGATTGGGGCTCCCGTGGACCATAAGAGAAATATGTACAAGAAATAGGAATGTATAAATAAGAGGTGGGAGATGATAGATTGTATTACTTGAAAAGAAGCAATTGGAAGGTATCCGTCTTTGGCTAGACATTTCTATTTAAAAAGGTGGAATAACTGGATTGATAAACAAAGAAGGATGTGATCAGTATAGACTTACAGTGATGGTACATGCCACCCCTTTTTATATTTTCTTGTTGATGCATTTTTATTGTCCTCGTTGACAACCACTTGAATCATGCCAACTGCCTATTGCCTTTCTTCGACGACCTACTTCAATTCCCTTTCAACCCATTCTTCAATGTAGCTTCTTAAGGGGGCGATGTTGATATCATTCCATATTTTTATGTTGAAATGTTCATTTTCTAATTCCTTTAGATCGATAGAAATATTATGCAGAGCCTGATCAATTTCTTCATTCTGTACCGAATAGTCGACTAGCTAGTTGTCCACGTCATCTTTATCATAGTCAAGGATGCTATAAATTTTTTCTAAAGACAATGCCTTAAAAATATCAACTTGTTTATCGAAGTCTTTCTTAGTTAAGGGCAAGGAGTTGACGATTAAATTGGGGTCCTAGACCTCGTTGGTCCTTTTGGCTAAGTCTATTCCGGTCAACTTTGTGAATAATTTTTCTTTCTTTGATATGGCTTATTCACATGATTGGACAATGAGATGTAAGTTCTTCACTTTCTCTTTCCAGCATGCATTTAATTGAGTGATCTAGTTTTTGGAGGGAAGATCTTGTTGTCTTCTTCTCGTTTCTATCATGTTTTTGACATAGGTGCCGAAAGGGATGACCGTGTTTAAATATAAACATTCTTCATTTTTTAAATTCGCCTACAAATGTTTGAGCAAAGTATGTGCCCTTTTTCTAAGGGAAGCCATACTTTGTGATGTTTCCCAGGCATCATTAATCAATTCCATTCTTTTCTTGATATTATTATCCACATATCCTCTACACGATGCGAGGAGGTTGGAGGATCCTTTTAACTTGGCTGTAAGGGTGGCAGGCATGGCTATTGCTAAAGGACTGACAAGAAATGGCATAGGAATTAAAGCTTCCTCCAATTCCTTGACTTAGTCCTTCAGTCTGGCATTCTCGGCCTCAATTCCTGCAATGGAATCATCAAGAGAATCTCCAGTTTCTCTGTGAAGTCAAGAGATTTGGGACGGCCGCATGTTTGCAAGGTTAATCTGTGAACGAGATTTCCCTTTCTTATTTTTTACATCTCTCTTTTCAATAATTAATTTTTTAGACTCACTGTAAAAAACAATGCTCTGGAATACGAAGGATTCATCTTCGTAATTTTTTTTTGTATTAGCTATGTCCATTGGGAAACTATGATGGATCACATCTCCGGGCTGATCAAGGTTGTAAAATATGATATCCAAATTAGTCTCAAGTTCCATGTTCTCATTCTCAATTTCGGGCTCTTTCTCCTACCCTACAATGTTTTTTCTATTCTTCTCCAGGAGAATCTTGTGAGAACTATCAATTTTAGGGTGAGGATGGTGGTTATCTCCTCCTCCGTTTGAAGAATTCTGGGTTGCTTTCTTACTGTGGTGGGACATTGCAAAGATTCTTTGGGATGTCATACTTTTGGGAGTGTTATCCGACGATTGAACACTCTTCTCACCGAGGCCTTTTCCCTATTGCTTGTACAATTCAATGGTTCTTTGCAATGTGTCTAGGTCGTCATCATCAGAAGCAGGAGTGTTGTCGTTAGTGTCTCTATTTTCGCTCAGGTGTCTCTAGAAAAAAGAATTGTCGAGGCCAATTGTAAGTAAATGTTCTAAACAAAATCGATTAGGGTCGAACCCTCTTAGCCTTTCAACATAAATTAGGTTCAAGTTGTTGAAATGGGTTGCAAATTCATCAATTTTGTTGACGTTCCTCAACATGAAGTCCCCAAATTTCCAAGGCAGAGGAATGAACTGTTTTTTTCTCTTCTCATGGAATAGATGCAACCAATAGTTGTATTTCCTTGCTATTTTTGTAACAAACATTTTTTCCGTAATGTGACATGGAAGGAGAGCATGTTTTTCCTTAGAGCCAAAAATCACACTATAATTCTCCATTTTTTCAAGTTCCCCCTTCCTGTCTAAAAACTTGGTTGCCTAGTTAGATATGCAGGGAGCATCTTCTCCTAATAATACAACTTTGAAAACAGAGACAAAGTCATTAAAAAACTCATAAAAATAGGTGGAGGGCTTGTGCTTCCATAAGGTCAAGTACCAGAAGGTTACTGGGTCGAATTACTGGTTTACCTTCTTAGACAAAGATAGTTTTGGAAATTGCGAGCAATGTGTTATCATGAAAACCAAGTAGGATGACATATAAAATTTCTTCTCCTTTTTGAATCTTGACAATTGGGAACAAATTTCATGGGAAATTAGCTTCCCCCATTAAAAAATGGCTTTTTCCTTGACTATGAAATACAAAATATAAAGAACCATGTGGGAAATAGTTGTTGTGGATTCCTGTCCCGTTATTCTTGTAAACAACCAAGCAATTTCTTGGAATGGATTTCTAAATGAACTCACCTGCAAGTTTGTGATATCTTCAGGAACTGCCATCAGGTCTTACAGGAACTGCCATCAAGTCTTACAGGAACTTGGGCAAGAGGTCCAACTCGTTATTATTCTTTCTTAGGAACTGTTTGGAGTCTTATCCTATGAACAACGATATTGGATCCAACAATATTAACATCTGGAAGAAGACTTGGTGTGAAAAAGAAACAAAAGAGTGGTCCCGCAGTGGAATAAGTCTTTGTACTGAAATATATTTATCAGGGCACCAAGAGACCAGCTCCTTACAGTCAAAAACTTCAGGGACACAACCTGCAAGAGGAATCTCATAGGTCCAAATTATTTCTTTCTCAGTGGAAGGGAATGAGTAGTAAGAATATGCCCTGGACCACTGGAAGTTCTGGTCCTCGCACCCAAAGATGTTCATGGTATATCCACAGAGTTGTTGTCAAGATGGTGCCACAAGTTTATGATAACGTTTGTTTTCTCCAGACGATGCTTGAAATAAATAGTTGGAGGGGATAATATGACCCTCCACAAATATTGGTTCAATGCGTGTGAATGGGAAATCTCCTCAATCCTTTTGCTCATTAATGACAATCTCTATGGGTGCTACATGATGAGATGTTAGCAATAAAGCTTACTTATTAATATTTTCCTAATAATAGAACTTTGAAAACAAATACAAAGTCATTAAAAAACTCATAAAAATAGTGGGATGCGTTGTGCTTCCACAAGGTCGGGTACCAGAAGGTTACTGGGTCAAATTCCCGGTTTACCTTCTTGGACAGAGTCAGTTTTGGAAACTACGAGCAATATGTTATCGTGAAAACCAAATAGGATGACATATAAATTTTCTTCTCCTTTTTGAAGCTTGCCAATTGGGAACAAATTTCATGGGAAATTAGCTTCCCCCAATAAAAAATGGCTTGTTCCTTGACTATGAAATACAAAATATAAAGAACCATGTGGGAAATAGTTGTTGTGGATTCCTGTCCCGTTATTCTTGTAAACAACCATGTAATTTCCTGAAATGGATTTCTAAATGAACTCACCTGCAAGTTTGTGATATTTTTAGGAACTGCCATCGGGTCTTCCAGGAACTCGGGCAAGAGGTCCAACCCATTATTATGATTTCTTAGGAATTGTTTGGAGTCTTCTCCTCTGAAGGTCGATGTTGGCTCTAACAATATTAACATATGGCGAAAGACCTAAGGTGAAAAATAAACAGAAGAGTGGTCCCATAGTGGAATAAGTATTTGACCTGAAATATATTTATTGGTGCACCAAGAGACCAGCTCCTTACAGTCAAAACCTTCAGGGACACAAACTGCACGAGCAATCCCAGAGTTCCAAATTATTTCTTTCTGGGTGGAAGGGGATGATTAGTAAGAATATGCTCTGGACCACTTGAATTTCTGGTCATCGCACCTGGAGATGTTCATGGTATCTCCACAGAGCTGTTGTCGAGTTGGTGCCATAAGTTTATGAGAGCGTCTGTTTTCTCCAGACAATGCTTGAAATAAATAGTTGGAGGGGATAATATAACCCTCTGCAAATGTTGGTTCAATGTGTGTGAATGGGAAATATCCTCGAGCCTTTTTCTCATTAATGACAATCTCTATGGGTGTTGCATGATGAGACGCTAACAATAAAGATTACTTATTACATACTTGGAAGTGAGAAGGTGGCAGGTACGATGAAGAGAAATTAAGGATTGGAGGTTTTGTGAACACGCCAATCTGACGACGTTCGAACGACATTCCATGATGTTTGAAATTAACACTCGAAAGGGATAATATAACCCTCCACAATTCTTGGTTTAATGCGTATTAATGGGAGATCTCCTCAAGCCTTTCGCTCATCACTGAAAATATATATGGTTCCTACATGATGAGTTGTTAGCATTAAATCTTACTAATTGCATATTTAGAAATAAGACCTTATATATGTGTGTGTGTGTGTGTGTGTGTGTGTGTTTATAAACAATTCTTTTACTATAAACAAGTGCGAAGGTGAAGGAGACGGGGAAGAGAAAGTAAGGAATGGCCAGGTATGAAAAGTGGTCGGATGAGCTTCAAAATAAGGTTATAGGGGATACTCAGGAGAGGTGAGTGTCTGACGGTCAAGTTGTATGTTTCAGAGTGTTTTATTGCAAAATGCGTAAAACAGAAGAGGGCATGATGGGGGAGTTCAATGACCGGTTTGTATATTTGTGGAATTCTGGGAAAGCGGATACATATGGAATTAAGGATTGAATATTTCGTGAATGGTCAGAATGTTTTCAGAATTAAGGATTGAATATTTCATGAACAATCCAACCCAATGAGGTGTGAATGACATTCCATGATGTTTGAAATTAACACTCAGAAGGGATAATATAACCCTCCAGAAATCTTGGTTTAATGCGTATTAATGGGAGATGTCCTAATTTCACACATAGAAATAAGACCTTACACACACACACACACACACACACACACACACACACACACACACACACACACACACATATAATAATGCTTTT